>MU377043.1:0-149923 GCA_022495195.1 Xylaria digitata
ATTTTATTTTTAATAAACTTGATTTTTAAAAATACTACTTTAGTATTTTAGTTATACTACTAGTACTAGTAGTAAATACTACAGTAGTATTAGTATTAGTAAATACTACTATAGTACAACTAATTTGCAACCCTGGTAACTGTAACGCATAAACCACCACTAGACTGTTATATTAATAAGGAACGCATGGACCACAACCTACAAAGTAGTAATTGTACTATATCCAATTCTAAAAGATCGCAAGCTTTGCTGTCCCTTTTTTTTTCTTTTTTTTTAGCTTAAAATCTTAGTTTATAATATTAATACAATGTTATAAAACATTTTATATAATTATAATATTATTTTAAGCTTTTTTATTTTTGCTATTAAGCGTTTATTAAATACAAAACTTTATTTTTTGCTGTAGTAAACAAAACATAAAAACATTACCTTTTTTTTTTAATTAATACGCGATTATTAAAAACAAGTGCAACTATTTAATACAATTATATGCTATTTTAAAAAACTTTTTTAGTGCTTATTACAAACTTAAAAAAATTTATAAAACTGTAATTATATATAGCGCTAAAAAGTACGTTATTAAAAAATTTAACTATTAACATATTGATTTAGTTAATTAAAAAAAAAAAAAAACAAAAAACAAAAGCTTTTTTAAACGTTTTTAAACTTAAAAAAAAATAAATAACATTTACGTTAAAAATTATAGCTAAAAATAATTAAAACAAAATTTAGCGTTTTTATTAGCTAATTAAGCAGTTGCAAATTTAAATTTAGCATTAAGCTAACATATTTTTACTAAATAAATAATAACGCAAAAGTATTAAAAGCAGCGCTTTTAACAGCACTAGCTTTAAATTTGTAAATATAGCTGTATAAAAAATGTTTAAACTTATTAGCTATTTAATTAATGCAGCTAACAAAAACTATAAAAAAAAAGCAAAAACTTAAAAAGTAAACTTAAATAAGTTTGTAAGCAACAAAAACTTTTTTAATAATTAGCTTAAAAAACTAACTAATAAATTAAAAAAAAAACCTTATTATTTTTTATATTAAGCAAAGCTATATACGCTATATAATATTTTTATTAAAAAAAAACGTTAAAAAATTTATTAAAACTTAATTTTGTTTTATTAAACATTTATTTAATAAACTTGCTAAATTAATTTAAACTTTAAAAACAGCTTATTATAATTTAAATTAAGCTGCTTTAGCTTATAAAAAACTAAAAACTTTTTGTTTTAAGCTTAATAAAAATAGTAATATTTATTAATTTATTTTTTAGTTTAACAGCTTTGTTTAAAAGTTTAAACTGCTTAAAAGCAAATAGTTTTAAATTTTTTAAAGCTATATTAACGTAAACTTAAGCAGTAAGATTTTTAAAGCTAATATTAACTTAAGCATAATTTATAAACGCTTTTGCAACAAAATAGCTAAAGCTATATTTAACTATAAATATATTTTTTAGCAACGTTAAAAAATTAGCGCTAACTGTAAAGCTAAAGCTAAAGCTAGCAACTTAGCTGCAAAAACTTTATAATAATATAACGAACGGGTCCTATTCTTAATATGGGTAAGCCTTCCTTATAGGTTAATTTACTTACAGGTATAAATCGTTGTTTAGTTTGTATAACTGAGGAGGTAACGCTCGGTAAAGTGTGTTATAAAGAATACTGTGCAAAAGTAGGGTAAGTAATCGTTAAAAGGTTAACTCCTTTATAGTGTATTCTAAAAACTAGACTATAAGCTTAAATTAAACAGTAAAGTAAAAAAAAACTAATATTAATTACAAAAAAAACCTTTTACGTTCTTATAGTATTTCCTTTTTTTACATATTTCCTGGATAGCAATAAATAGCTAGCTATTCCAACTATCCTGGATAGCAATGGATAGCTAGCTATCCCAACTATTTTAAATAGCAATAAATAGCTAGCTATCCTAACTATCTATTACATAACCCCTGCGCCTATAATTGGCTGTAGCTTGTCTCCTAGTCCAGCCCCTTATCTGGTTTATAACCGCGCTAGGTCTTCCCTTTAGGCCGTCTTTCTGTTAGTTCGTAACAAATAAGCTTTTAATAAACCTAACTTTATTAAAACAGTTAGCTAATTTAAATAAGCGCTAACTAATAAAAAAAAAAAAGTTTATTAAAATAATAATATATGCTTTAAATATAACAAACTAAAATATAAAATAGTTAACTATTTTAAAAAGTAAGCAAATATAAACAAAGTTTAGCTAGCTAAAAAAAAAGCAAGCAACAATTTATTTAGCTTAAATAACTTAAAAAATTAATAAAACTATTAAAAGTTTTTTTAATAGTTTTATTTTTTTTATTAGCTAAAATAAATAATTAAAAAAAGTTAATATTATTTAATTAAAAAATATAATTATAAATAAATAACTTTAAAATAAAAACTATTGCGTTATATAATATTAAAGCATAAATAAATTTATTAGTAAGCAAAAAATTAGTTAAACAAATTAAGTAATAATTTAATATACAAATAATTTATTTAAATTAATTAATATTTTTGTTTAACTATTGCAAAAAAACCGCAGGCTTAATAAAAAAGTATTTAATAGCTATTTTAAAAATTAATAGCTGCTATTTTAAAAACTAAGTGTTTTAAATAATAAACATAAGTTATAAAGTTATAATTAGCATAAATTAGCTTGTTAAATATAACTTTTTTTTAAACTGCAAAAAATAACGCTTAATATAGTTTAAAAATTAATTTATATTAGCAAAATACTTTTTAGCTATTTAAATTTAACTATTAAACAAAATTAAATGTTAAATTAATTTTAACGTTTAATAAAATATAAACTAGCAAAATTAAGCTTTAAAAAAAAAGTATTATATATTTTAAAAAGCAAAAAAAAAAAAGTTAGTTAGCGTTATAATAAGCGTAAAAAAAATAAAAAACTAAGCTATAATTTAAAAAATTATAAAGCAAATTAAAAATAATTTAAACTGTTAACAATAAGTTAAGCTAGCATTAAAAATGCTAATTAAATTAATATTTATTAAGTTTATAAAATTATTTAAAAACAAAAAAACTATAAATATAAAAGTAGTTAAGCTTTAAAAAACGTATAATAAAAAGCGTATACTGTTTTTTGCAAACAAAGATTTTAAGCATGTAGCTTTAGTTTAACGTTTTTTTTGAAAAAAAAAGCAAACATTTTGCTTTTATTACAACTAAAACATAATATAGTTTTTAAACTTAATAAAAAAATATAAAACAGTAAGCTTTTAAAATATTAAACTTTAATTTAATATTTACTTTTAAAAAAAAAAGTAATAAATTAGCTGCTAAAAATAGATTTTATTAAACCGGCTATAAAAATAAATATAGCGCTAATTTTATTTGCTTTTAAGCTGTATTTATAAAAGCAAAGGTTTTATATTAATTATTGCTAACAAAATTAATATTTAAAAAACAAAGTAGTTTTAGCTTTAGATTTAAACAGTATTATTTATAACTGCTAAAATATAAAACAATATTTTAAATTTAATATTATTAAAACTTTTTATTAGCTATATATATTAATTAACTTTTAATATTTTATAGCTTTTTGCATTTAATAAAAAGTTTTTTAATAAAAAGTTTTTTTTTTTAACTTTAAAATAAGTTTAGCTTAGTAGCAATTTTTTATTAATACTTAACTATAAAAACTATTAAACAAATTTGTTAATACGTATGTTAATAATATATTAGTATATTTAAAACTAAAAAAAAAATATTAAAAACAATATAAAAAAATTATTTATTGCTTATATAAAGTTTAATTATAAAAAAATATTAAAAAATTTTAATTTAACATTATTATAATAAATTATTTAAGCGTTATTATAAAAGCTAAAGTTAATATTTAAATTAACTTAATAAAAATCAAAGCTATTATAAACTAAAAGTTTAAAAACTTTAACAAAATTAAAGCTGTTTAATTTTTTTTAAAACTATATAACTTTATTTATATGTTTATTTATTACGCTAATAATATTGCAAAACTATTAAACTAGTTATTTAAAAAAAACGCTTTGTTTAAAAAAGGCTTAAAACAAAAAAACGTTTTTAAAGTTATAAAACAATTAGTATATTAAGCATTAGTATTAGCATTTTTTTGTTTAAAACAACTTATTTAAATAAAAACTAACGTATTAAAAAACGCTATTAGCAAAATTATTTAGCAGCAACAAAAAAACAAAAAATAAAAATTTATAAAATATTTTTTTAAAACAATAACTGTATTAAAAAAAGCTTATTTTATATAAAATAAAAAAATGTTAGCTATAATATAAATTTTAAAACATTATTGCTTAAAGCTTTTAAAACAAAAATTTTTTGTTGTTATTAATTACTAAACTTTTTTATACTTTTTAATTAAACGTATGCTTTTAATACGCTAAATTTAATAAGCTAACTTTTTAATATAAACCTAAAAAAAAAAACGTAGTAACTAATACTTTATTTAAAAAAACAGCTAAGTTATTTATAATAAAAGCATAAAAAGCTAAAAAACGCATTTTAATTATAATTAAACTTTAAGCTATAAAAAAATTAATAGCTGCTATAAAAAACAATAAAGTAATATTTAAAAAAGCTAAACTAATAAAACTAATTAAAAAAAAAAACAAAGCTTAAAAGTTAAGCTATAAAAATTATTAGCTATAAATGCTTAAAACTACTTTAAATAATATTATTTTTTTATAAACAGCTTTAATTAAAAAGTTATATTATTTTAAAATTATTGCTTATTTAAACTAAAATAAAACAATTAAAGCAATCGAACAAAATTTTTATTAGTTTTATTTAAAACAAAATGTTAAAAAATATGTATACAACTATTATAACTGTTAAAAAAACAAAATATTTTAAAATAAAATATTTAAACTATTATATTTAATATTAATATTGCAAGCAATATAAAAATAAGTAATAATAAATAAAAAAAATATATTAAAAAATTGCTAAAGCTATAATTATGTTTAAGCTTTTATAAACAAGTTTAATTATTTATTAGCTATACTTTTAAATAAAAAATTTAATACAGCAAAAATAATAGCAATATAATATTATTGTTTTTTATATTAATTTTTTAGCATATTAAACTGTTAACTATTAAATAACGCAAAGCTTTTTATATTAATTTTTATAAAAAAAATTAACAAGTTAATTAAAATAAAACATTATAATAATAGCGCTTACTATTTTTAAATATAAAAAACAATTAAGTTTATTAACTAAAAACTTAACTAATAATTATAATTTTATATTAATAAGTATTAAAATAATTAAAGCTTTTATTTACTAGCGTTAAATTTTGTTTATAATTTATTATAATATTTATTATTAAATATAGCTTTTTTAAAAATAGCTTTAAAAACTAATATATATAACTTATTATTAACAAAACTTTTAAATAAAAAAACTAGCATGCTGCTGCAAAAGCTAGCATTAAAACTAATAAAACAAATATAAAAAGTTTAAAAAATAGCATACGTATTAGCAAAAGCAGCTTAAAAACAATAAGAATTATAAGCTAATAAAAAGCATAAATTAATTAACTTTAAAATAAAAAACAAAGTATTTTTTAAAAAAAAAAAGTTTTTTATATAAATATTAACTATTTAGCTAAACTTATAATTTATAAAACTATTTAAAATTTTAAAAAAATAAAGCTATAATTATATTTTAAACTTATTTTTATTATATAAAATAAAAAACTTATTTTATACTAACTAACTGCAAAAAGTAAACAACAACTTATTATTATAATAAATTTAAACGCTTTTAAAACTTAAAAATATTAATAAAAAATTTAAATACAAAATAAACAAAATAAAAAAATTACGCTTATATAAAAAATATTATATATTATAATATTAAATTTTTAGCAAAAATATAACTTTAACAATATATAGTATTTAGCAAAAAACTTTAAAAATGCACCTGCTGCACTTAAACAATTTTATAAGCTATACTTTAAAGCCTTAAAGCTATTAATTAAACTAAAAAAATAAATATGCGCAGTTGCTGCAAATAAATACGCAAAAAACTACTTAAATAACAATATAGCTAAAAAGTTAAAAAAAAACTATAATAATTAAACGCTACACTTAGCATTAATATAAATTAAAATCTATATTTTTGTTTTAATAAAAAAATATAACGTATAAACTATTATTAAACTATTATATTAATAAAAAACGTACAGACTATAACTTACAAAGTAATAATTGTACTATATCTAATTTTAAAAGATTGCAAGCTTCGCTGTTCCTTTTTTTTTCTTTTTTTTAGCTTAGAATCTTAGTTTATAGCATTAATACAATATTATAAGGCATTTTACACAATTGTGACAGTGACTCAAAAAAGGTGGATATTGTATAGCATCATTAGATGCTATTTTGCAAGAATCAACTTTCCACTACTTGTTCTCAAATTTCGTAATGCCTGAACATAACACAATACAGCTTGGGTTAAATAGAGAAATAAGATGTTAATAACATGTTTTTAGATTTATTACAATGCACTTGAGTACAGTGGGTTGGGGGGGTATAGCGCACTAAGAGGTGGAAACAAGGATAAAGGGTGACGGAGTTCTTTCAACGCGATCACTGCGCTTCAAATAACGTCGAAAATGTCACCGGAAGTAGATGATCACACTTGTTGAAACCCCTGTTATCTAATAGCCTAGTATTCTAGTTATAGATATGCGGGTCGATATATCTGTTAGCATACCCATGAGACTTCGATTATTCAATTAGATGAACGCCTGACGACGCGAACGGTGGTTTGTTGGAGTTGGCAACAACCGAAATATCACCTCTCGTTTCTGTTCTTTTATGTCGCACTCTATTGAAAGAGTGCATGTATGCTTCATATTAACTATAAAGAGAACCATATGGCGTGGGGTATATGAAAATGAAAAGGAAATAAAATAAAATAAAAGTAAAACGTGCAACACCAAGGATTCGCTGGTCGTCACCGACCCAACTACTAATTTGGCGCTCAGAAGAATAGATTGTTGAAGCCATTGCTGACTCTAAAGTGGTGTAGTTGAAGTTGAAACTTGCCTTCTGTTGGTGTAGTACGAATGGTGTGGTCCTTTCACTTTGTGACACAATCATTGTGAATATAGAGTGCTAAGAACTGTTTCTGAGTTCACCAAATGCTGTTTTGCGTTAAAAGTTTAGTCTATCTAGTTGTGCAGCTTCTAGAGCCGGAGCCCTGCCCCGTATCCATGATACAGCAAGCCGTAATGAACGTGATAACCTGCTGTTTTGACCCGAACGGTTCAGTTCTCCGTCAATTCTTCGTTTAGATTGTCCCTAACCCGAAGTACATCCAACCCCAGCAGCTAGCCCGTCTTTATCTGCTCTATTAAGTTAAGCTTACATGCTAACAGTATTGGCATAGTCCCTACGGTATACAGAAAACTCTCTGAATTGCGTAAGGAATGAAGGACTAGGGATCACAGACCATTCATGACTGTTACTATTGCCTGTAGGGAATGCCTCTATTCACTACTAGTGCACTAGTCCCGAGTGATCAGCTGCCACGCAAGAGCCAACTGACTGTAGCTGTCACTGGCTGTAATCGCTGACACTCCTCACTCGTGTAATGCTACCGATCGTGCATAGAACGCGCCTCGCCGACTTTCCCTCCTATTACCATCGCTCAATCCACCAGCTTGTCGCAACGCCGTAATGGATCACCAGCTAGATGTTGTTCAGGCCCATCCTCTTGGTGCACACCTTGACCCCAGCCGTACATCATTAAACGCGCTTGTTCAGGATCCTGTCGAACTTGACACAGTTAATTATATATAGGTTAAAGTAAAGCTATAAATTTTAATAGCCTAGGCCGACCTTTTATATGTAGAGCGCTATCCTACAAGTTTATTATGTTACTTTTAAGCGGCTTTAATATTTATATGCCAAAATTAAGGCTAAGCTAGCTAACTATGCGCTAGCTGGGATCTGTGTCCTTTGTTATAAGAAATAGCATTGTTATTGTAAGACTGCTGTTGTTGCGGGATTTTTTGAAGCGAAGTAGTGCTCTGCTGCGCGATAGCTTTGATCTATTGTTGCTGGTTGGTAGTCCGCCGCTAACTATATTTTTGTAGCAGCGGTTTGAGTTATCTAGGTTGGGGAAATAGGTCCCTGCTTGGCGGCCGTGGGGGAGCAGTCCTCCAGGAAATAATGCTAATGGAAATGAGCTAAAAGCGAATACCAATAGCGCTGTTAGGAATCGAACCCAACTCACTATTTAGTCAGACGGTAGGTAATGGTAGCGCGGCACGGGCCGTCTCGGACTTACCTAGTAAAAAGAAGGATCCGGTGAAGAACGCTGGCCGCTCGCCTGGCATCAACTAACTGGGGGTAATACCTAGGTTCTCTGACTTTCTTGCTTTAGCGGCGAAGAAGACGACCTCGAATCCGGCGATCAAGACGACACTATGATGGTAATGCCACAGTCCCTTGCATCAAGTCTCCTTACTTTCTTTTTACTATCTACCTCTCTTTATACTATATATATATACGTACGATACTTTTTGTATGGATAGCATATTTTTGGAGTACCTGGACAGAATTGAACCGGTTGGCGAAGAGCTATGGAAAAGGCAATTTTTATGAAAGCAAACATTATCCCGTAGCTCCTCTTCACGGGAAGTCGGGCCGAGGGACCCGAAATATTTACAACATATACTGTGTCTTGAAGGATATATACCCTGGGAACAAATCTCCATACTATACCCGTTGTTAAGTATATTTTAATGTTTAAGACTTAGAAAGCCCAATAAATGAGATATTGGTTAAGCTTTATATACTCAATTCTTAAATCTTAGCGTAGCTCTCCAGAATATTCTGGACTAGCTTTGCGTTAATACTGTTTCGCAGCTGATACCCGTTTAATATTGGATCTCACAATACTTTCTAAGATAAAGCCGAATATCGTAGTAAATACTTTCTTCTGCAGCAGTATCACAAGAACGTTCCCAATGATCAACAGCTCAAAGCTTCTGTCTTTAACCCAATACAAACAGAATAAGATTAAATCTTAACAAACTACTAAAGTACTTAATGTACGGATGAGCATTGTCATATGTCTTCCATACTATACGTACCTACTATAAGTAGCCCTCCGTACACAGTACTGGTGTAAGGGTGCAGCCCAAAATGTGGATATTGAATATGTAGATGGAGGACTCCCACTGTCTCTACTGTGTACGAAACACTACATATAGGTGTGGATGTGGGTCGCTATTGCTACAACTGGCAGGGGAGCGATCCATCCAATCTACAACCCACTACAACCACCATGACCATTCACTTCCTGTGACAAGCATCCTCGCAAATTGGGTTTGGCGGGCCTTGCAAGGGTCCCTACATGGCGGGGGTCAGGTGAATGGTGTTCCCCATGCTCTCTATCATAAATAGCTTCACTTGTTCCCTTTGTACGTACAGAAACTTAGACTTAGATCATCTGAATCTATACTTCGAAGATCTCACCCATCTGGAGAATGCACTGGCTGTTCTTCCAATGAGTGATCGCATACTAACCTACGCGACAGCGGGTGCTGGCATTGCATCGGAATTCAAAGGGTCAGTCTGTCAAACATCGCGGTCTTCAAGCTGTCCGGGATACCCCCTTCTGGTCGGTTGAGCACATGAGGGCTAGTTTAGCTCGACCTTTGCATACATCCTACACCTACATGATGTACACGTAAGTGACTCGTATTAACTGCATTGTTTAAACTCTGTGATGATCATTCAGAAACTTATAGAAGCCCTAAAACCTTATAATTCTGGTTATGCTCGAACTATTTAAGGCAGAACACGGCACCCTAATAGGCCGTTTACCGTCATTCTCACCTCCCCACCAACACTTCGCACAGCAACTTTCCTGTGTATTCTCGCCACGAAGTACGGTTTACACACGAAACGTTCATATTAAATATTGGAATATTCGACCATCTTCAGAGCCCTCAAATAACTCTCCGCGTCTCTGACTCTGGAATTACACACCATGTCCGCCTTCCCGCCGCAGTTCCAGGTCTTGTCGGATCTTCACCTCGAGACACCCATATTGCAACCACTCTACCGGACATTCCGGCTCTGCGTCAAGGGGAGCCACGTATTCATGCTTGGAGATATCGGGCTTGTGCTGGACGATGCGCTTTTCAGCTTCCTCCGAGATTTACTGACCAAGACGCGCGGTAGTCGGTTCTTCTATATCCTCGGCAATCACGAACCATACAGGACTACATTACCCGATGCCGTTGCACGGCTTAGGGCGTTCGAGAAAAAGGCCAGATACCAGTATGGAGAACGCTTCGTCTTTTTAAACCGAGACCGCTTCGACGTGGATGCGAATACCACGATTCTCGGATGCACATTGTGGAGTGATGTGCTCCCACAGCAAGCTACCGAAGTCAACGCGCTTCTCACCGACTTTAACGAATCGAAAGGCATCCGCGATTGGACGCTCGAAAATTATGTGGAAGAACACAGAAAAGATAGAGACTGGTTGAACAGTCAAGTACGAACACTGGAAGAAACGGAACCACAACGGCAAATCATCATCGCCACTCACCATTCACCAACGCTTGATCCAAGAGCAGTCGAGCCCGCACACCAAAGCAGCAGCGTATCCTCAGCGTTTGCAACGGACATGTCGAAGGATATTTGCTGGACATCTACAGCGGTCAGGTTATGGATATTTGGCCACACACATTATAACTGCGGCTTCCGCGATGAGGCTACTGGCAAGTTAGTCGTTGCGAACCAGAGGGGATACGGACATGCAGAGATTCAAGAGCTTCTCATTGAACCCGACGCGAACGGTTTCAATATCGTTACGTCAACGAAGGACAACACAACAAATGCCAACCACCGGACAACACAACAAGTGTCCAAACCCGCAAATCCCGCGACTGCTACCAGGCTTCACCGCTCAATCCTCCACCAGGCAACCGATCGAATCCCAAGAATCAGAAGACTGTGGACACGCATGACGGAACGACCGAACAAAACCTTCCGTGAGGTGTGGCAGAGCCCCGTATCCGATGGTAATGCTAGTCGCAGCCGCCAGGCCTAGCAAAAAGACCAGGTCGTCGCTGTTAGTCCGACCCTTTCTCAACTTCCGCGCATAGTTGGACAGCGCGGCGATCTTGCTTTCCAGCAAACACTCGATCGACGCCACTTTGGCCAGGGTGACATGCTGTGAGGCAGTCTCGGCCGGAAACCGGGAGATCTCGATCTTGGTGACGGTGACAACATCGACATTGAAGTTCTTGCCCGAAGGCCCCTTGTAGTACAGCGAAGCTAGTCGCGTCTCCCCGAAGTGGTCATCCTGCGCGAGCAACTTCCGGGCCAGCCCGACATCCTCATCTGCCACCAAGACGTCGAAGTCGCAGGTCTTTCGATCGGTCTTGCCCAAGGACCAAATCGCACCCACCCCGACAACCCGGTAGTCTACGCGAGCCACTGGCGTAGTCAGCGCGCGATGGATGTCGTTGAGGCCCCGTTGAAGGGTGTCCTCTGGTATATAATCGTGCCAAATGATGACATCCCGTTGGGGTTGTGATACCGAGGGGCTGCTTTGGATGGGGGAGGGAGTAATGGAGGAGGGAGGGACGGGGGAGGGAGACGAGGGTGAAATTATTCGGCGTCCCCGCGCAAGGAAATCTCAGTCGAAAATGATGAACCATTGCAAGCGTCTCACTTATTAAACTTATGATTCAAACAAGACAATACTTCTAAAGTCGAGTGCTGCAAGTGATAAAACCGCCGTAATAACGTAACTGTGACAAAACATCGACCTCCAAGTGAGTAGGCTATATTCCAAATATCGTATGGGCTGAGGTCATTTAAGCATTTCTGCCATTAAGCTTTGTCCAAAGTTTCTTAGACAAGATCGTGCCTTTGACAGAGCTAGAGCGAATGTGCACTGCTTGGATTATACTTCGAACCTAATTGTTCAGTAGGCCATCACTTTCTTGAAAGAGCTGCCCCAGGCAAAGTCCAAATATTAGGATTTTCCAACATCGAGTCAAATAGATCTCTGTGATCTTTGCGTGCACACAGCTAGAGGACGTATCCAACCTACTTACTCTTATATCCTGATGGATGGGAAGTTGATCATCTGTTGATATATATATCATTGTATAAGCATCCGCGTCTAAATCATTCTTGCACACACGTGCGAGACTATTGAGAAAGGGTGAGTCAACCATCCAGGAAGTGGTGATGGAAAGCATCAAATTACATTGTTTGGTATTCATTTGGCTTGATCCTATATATAGGCACATATTGGTCAGCCCATAAAGCACTTGAAGCTTCAACTCACCAAACTTCTTGTATACCATTGAGCATATTTGTATCTATCTAGGTCCCTATGCGGCTCAATATCCATAACGTCACTCCTTCTAACTTAATTTTCCATAGTAGACCAACAGACAGACATTGCATGACGATAAGAGCTTCTGTGTTGGAGTAAGGAAGGTGAAGACAAGGATGTCGACTCCCATATCGCATTCGGATGCTGTTGCACTGCTTTCTCGCGGCCGTCGACTGGCCAGAACTTTACCGTTAATTCGACGTTAGTCCAGCATCTTCCCAAGTACTGAGGACACTTACTCACTCAGGCTATCACCAACATCGCGCCTTATTCGCCACGTTTGAACCCGCGCTTCGATCTGGCAAATTTCCTTTGCACAGATAAGGTCAACAAACCCGGGAGACAGTGGAAACACAATCATGCTGCGCGGCATTGCATACCCCACAGAGATTTACATCAAGGTCCATTAGCCCTAGGCAATCCTCCCGGCCGCGACAGTCCCCATCGCCTGCGTACTGTTAACCTGCACCATGATTGTCACACAGAAGCAGCCGTTATTCAAAGGCTCGGCGCCGGCTGTTCTTTTCCATGGATTGGATAATCACGACTAGAATGATGCTCGCATCGACCAGCCTGGGGCATTTGGAAGGGTTGAACAAGTTGCGAAGGATATGAGAGTTTGTCTTGCCGCTCATGAAGACACTCGACGTTGAAGTTGAGGCGATAAGATTGATCAACTCAGGACATTATACTGGTATATTGATGTGGCATGCTTGATTTATGGTGACTAAATATGTAAGCACACAATTGCTATCGCAGATATAGTGTTAGAACGCACTCTCACTATTATTAAATAAACATCTCTAATCCTAGGGGTGGTAGTTGAATCTTACAAAACGTTAGAATAGTGCTTCCCTTCGGACGAGTATTTTCTTACTTGTTGTTCTTGGTTATAAAAGTTTAGTACTGTTCTAGAAGACCTTTAATTTAATCGTGTGTAATTGCTGCTTTGTATAATACTAAAACCGAAAGCGGTTTTTAGTATTTAGTTAATTACTTAGTTAAAGCACCTTTTAGTTAGTCAGTTATATATACGTCCGCTTTCTGCCCTACCCTAACAGACAAACTTCCCCTTTCCGGCTTATCTATAGGGGAGCAGACGGGACCCCGAGTTCTCCAGAGGGTATGGTTGTACGTGAAAACTGCGCGTACTATTGATAACTATATTGGATATGTGTTGTGTAGTGAGAAGCAATCGTGAATGCTAGCCGGCCTCGCTGTTAGTGTGGTCCCCTCACAATCATATTCCATCTAACAACAACAGTTTGTGGCCGAGGGGATTGAGGTTTATGGTTGATGCGAGTAGGTACTTCGTTTATCCTTTGCTCAGTCCACGGCAATCTAGCGACGGAAATGCGAGCGAAGTGACTATGTCGCGCAAGCTCAATATTAATAGACCTTACAAAACCCCCTGCAGCGCCTGCAATGGACATGACTTTGCCTGCAAAGCTGGAAACGCCGCTCACGTAAGACCAAATGAAACCGTGTTTCGTGACCCTAACAGAGTGGCGTGAGCCATTGCCATAATCCGGCCGTAGAGAAGTCAATGTAAATGGTAGTGGTGAAGCCTAGGATTGGTGTGCTGAGCATATTCTAGGAAGCATCTTGAATACTTATTAATTAAAGTATCTGCTTGCACTATGCGGTACCTGATTCAATACGTGGTTCAAATAGTGTAACGACCAAGAACTCAAAGGCTGGCTTTACTAGAAGCGCCTCCCGGCAACCTTTAGACTTATAACCCAGACCGAACGAGAAAAGTGTGACTGCAAAACGACTTTTAGTCACCGTGTTCGAAATTTACGTAGTGTATACTGACAACGACACCAGTGATGGTTGCATTAGCCTCCACTGTAAACTGAATTGATTAGTGTGGCGCTTTCATGCGGTCATGCGGTGCTTGCTCGAATGGTGTTGTGGGCATGTATATACACGGCTCGGGAGCTCCGAGGAAAAAAAAAAAAAGAAAAAAAGAAAAAGGATAAGCTAGTGACACAGATATTCTCATGATGATGTGGAATGAGGATGAGCTAGATGAGGGATTCAATGGCCCTGCTCCGCACAACTCTGCAGCTCAGAGTGGCTTATACAGCTAACGTAATCTAATCATTCAGCCAATACCTAGCGCACACTCTAATGATGCGCAATACTATAGGTAAGTTGGCGGGTCATATTGATATGTCGGTCGGCGGGCGTACGGGGTAGATACCGGGAATGGTGGAGTAACCGGCTGTTGACCTCATCGGCGTAAATGAAAAGCGAGTCTAAGATATCACTACTACGGACGCAGCTGCTAAGCGGTGAATCAATGGTGAATCAGGATGAGCATCATACACGTGACGAGGTATCCCCGAAAGTGTGAAGATTTGCGATTTGTGACGGGTTGGTGCATTGGCGGAGGGGGCAGTGTGGGCGATGTGGAGCAGTACGCAGTTCCCGCTCCCTTAGGTCTTACACTATCTGGCACTGAATTGACAGTTACAAGAATGGAATGTCTTGAAAGTATAAATTACCAGCGATTGATCATTCATGGCAACATCCTAAATGCTTCTAACAACATCGATGAGTGACCAAAGTCTCAATTAATACCTCAACACGCTTATCCCACTACATCATTCTACCTTCCAACATACTCGTTGTGTCTTGTCCCGTCGCAATGTCTTCTACGTCATCATCCGACCCAATCCTCTTCTACGACATCGCCTCTGGCCCCCCTGTTCACCCATATTCGCCCAATCCATGGAAAACCCGTTACGCACTGAACTTTAAAGGCGCCAAGTTTGTCACAAAATGGGTCGAGTTGCCTGATATACCAGCAACCCGCCAGAGTCTTGGCCTAGACGCGGTGCGCTTCTACAGCGATGGAGAACCATACGCTACACTCCCGATCATCAAAGACTTATCCACTAATACGATAATTGGGGATTCCTTCGACATCGCCGTGTACTTGGATAAACAATACCCCAATGGTCCTCTTTTGTTTCGGTATCCAATCGGCTTATACGAGGCGTTTAATACTCATATCAACTCCATCTTCCCTACTGGCGGAATGCTCTTCTCTGAAGGTCTCCCGCTTAACCCGGCGACTGCGGAACAAACAAAGGCAAAATTTTGTAAGCAATGGGGCAAGTCGTCGTGGGATGAGTTTATTGTCCGCGGGGAGGAGAGGAGAAAGGTCTTGGATGCGTTTCAGGTCGCCTTGGGAGAGGTTGCAAAGTACTTTAGGTTTTCCGACGGTCCTTTCATAGGAGGCCAAGAGCCCGATTATGCGGATATTATCATTGGTGGCTGGCTAATGATGTTAAGCCAAGTAGTTTCTGAGTGGGAGGAGATTCGCACGTGGCATGGTGGCGTTTGGGGCAAGCTGCATGATGGCCTGGAGCCGTACAGAGGGACATGGTGAAATTTAGAGCTATAGCGTTTGGTGGTTATAAATTTCGTTAGTTGAAGATCAATTACGAATATTCTCGTGTAGATTCTTCCTTGCACCATCCCCTTAGTCTCTAGATCATCTATTTACCATCAACTCCAGGTGCTGATATAACTCTCTACTTAAGAGAATATATATCCATACCCAACCATCCTGTTTTCCTCCTCTACGTCCCCTTAATCTGTAGCCAAGCCCCCGCAAACGGCGATGAGAGAGACATCTATAACAGTATCCCATGTCCATATTCAATATGTGTTCATCCGATTGGGCTGTTCTACTTTCTCCTCTGTAATCCGCTTCTGTCTTCCCCTTTATACATTGCTTCACCGTTGGGATTTGGATATATCTCTCTAGCAGAGAGTCATCTGCGAGTATCTCAGAATGCAACATGAAGAAAGATAGTAATCAATAGTCAATATTGTTGGAATACATAGCTAATACGTGGAGTCGGCCTTTAGCTGTTCGACGGCTGCGACAACCTGATTTGTATCCCATCCCTTCTGCAAGCCTTCCCATAAGACGTCGGCTTCTGAGGGAGGTGCCATACCATTAGCACCAGGTTGTTGCTTATCCAGATTTGACGGGAATGGATAGCCTCCCGCCAGGGCACTAACACACGCCTTGGTTTGATCACTCTCCCCGTTAGCTGCAAGGGCTCTCAATCTGTCCCAACACGCCCGAATGATTTTGACGTTATTCACATGTTCCATCGGTCTCCCAAAAGCACTGCTGATTTGTAATAAGTTCCCGATTCTATGCACATCTGTTGTCGTATTCTCCCCTGCGGCATGTAGCAGCGCTGGATTGAAAAATACTGCGTCGCCGGCTTTCATGGGGGCACTAACCCAATTCTCATCAAATAGTGTCCTGATCTCGGGGTCACGCCACGACATGTATCCCTCCGGTAGCAACTGTGAGAAAGGCAAAACCCTCGTCGGGCCGCTCACGAGAGGCATGTCAGAGTGCGCGACGGCACCCTGGAGTGTAAGGAACTGGCTGGCAATATGCATGCTCCGCGGGAACTGTGCACACGCCTCGTCGCTTTGGAATCCTAGATGATAATCCCTGTGCGCTTCCTGGGGCTTCCCACCTGGCCGTACAACGTTTACTTGCGCTGTGAGTTGATATGCTGGCCCGAGCCAACCTTCGCTGACTTTTGCAAGCCATGGATTTGCGTAGTAGGGCACAAAACTCTCTGGATCTTGCTCTGCATGCTTCTGGAACGAGTTCCAAATGCGCGAATTCGCGCCCGAGGTTGCGAAATGGTCGCCCTTTGAGGATGCAGCTTCCCTTTCGATAATAGTATCGAAGACACTGTTGGTTCGGTCTAGGAGAGCCTGGTCTGGGAGGAAGTTCTGTAGAATGAGCACGCCGGGACCACTGCTGAGCACTTGGTACCATTCATCTTGGAGCTGGCCCACAATGGCTGAATCGGATGATGAGACCGATGATAGATCATAATGTGGGACGTTTGACTCGATGAAACTCGCAAGTTTGTATTGCGATGGCGTTGCCTTCTGTTCACAAAGCCGTTTTAGCTCGTTGAGGGTATCTGGCATTTGAACAGACACCCTTCGCACAGCTTGTCCAAAAGCTGCGAGGCCGCTGCTTGAATGCAACATTGTGGTCTTTATTCCTAGGAAGTACGTGATAGGCGGAAGGCGGCAAACTAAGGATTTGTGAATATTGTCTTGGGAAACTTGTAGGGGGTTCAAGAGATATAGGACTTGGATTCGGAAATATGAACCGAGCTCACTTGGGATCTGGACCAAAACTGGCGGGGGCGGGGTATCTGACTTCATTGAATGTTAACTTTTCGGATTTATCTAGATGCTATATTTTGTAGAGATCTAGAGAATTGGGGTGCGGGATCGCAATAGATTCATCCTTCTTACAAGCATGGGCTTGTTTTCCCCATGGTTCTTGTTGAGAAGAAACGTCACGCGAATGAGATCTACCAATCTAATTGCTTCTATTATGAGTACCAATATCAAGGTCGGCTAAGCGGGATCATTAGATCGTGCATCGACCTGCAGCTTGTCCTAATTTAGAAAGTTTCGGCGGTTGTGGAGGCGCCTCCAAAATAATAGTGTTGGACAAGATCGGCGACGGGAAGTCTGGGGTTATGTACCCCGTTGTACGTTTGAGAGAGGTCTTCATCGCGTAAAGACTCGTTTTCTGTCTCATGATCTCATGATACATGCGTAGTGTATGCGCAGCTCTTCCTCGGGGTTTATGGCCCCATTACCTTTATGATATATACATTAGTTAATATTAGCAAACACTTACACCTAGGTAATCAATCCGTCTCTCCTAATTTCCCGGTCGGGTGTAGTAATTAAGAGCTTAAAACTCCCGACGGCTGTGGCATACCAGGCGGAATTGGTGTTAGATATATATATATAATAAGTTACTATCCTGACCTACTGTACCTCGCTCGCCCCGCCGCTATCAAAAATCAACCGGCCTCTGGCGGTAATGCCCCTTGATCTAATCTGTTGCGATTGCAGGCCCATCCATCCCACGCTCCCCCAAGCCCCAACAGAGTAAAAAGCCGCCGGCGCCAAGACTGACTCCCTCTGTGTAGAATTCATCATTCACCTTCTAAAGCCCCACCTAGTCTAGGTATCTAATTCCACACGCGTAAAATGGCTTTCTTTCTCGACTAAAAAGAAAAACTAAAAAAATATGCCAATGCCCCCATCCCGGATCGAACGAGAGACCTTGTCATAATCTTGTAGTTGGATTACAAGTGACACGCGCTACCACTACGCCATAGGGGCAATTGTTATCTAATTGATGAAGGAGGCCTGGAACTGTTCACGACTAAGTACATATAATGGGGATGTAAAGAATCATCCTCTTGTCGTTTGTACACTCGCACAGGCTATAGAGCATCTATACTTATTTAAATGGGTACCTGCATTTCATGGTAGGATCAGTGCCTTTAACCACTTCACAACTTGTGCCCCTTTTCTGCAATGTGCACCGGAGTGGATTGGGTTGCCCCAGTATGATATTGGATGATTCTGAGGGGGTTGTGAACCTCTAAAGTATTTGTATCCGTATGGTGCTCATCGACTAGACTGATGCGGCATTTCAACGCTCCCGCCCTTTGAATAAAATTGAACTTGAACTTGCAGTGCTTTCTCGCGGTCAACATCTGCACCTCTGCCGCGAGGTACTTTGATGGCTCAATGGAACATCCGTGGGGCGGGACTCGTACCCTCCTACTTGGAAACATGAGCGTATACACCGTACCAAAAGCTGCAAAAGCCTCAAGTCACAGTGATGGAAGTAAATACGTGTCGCTATAGGGGTTAGACCGTTCATCAATAACCTCTAGCCCCTTCCCCCAGGACTAGCCAGCGTAGTAGATGCTTTGCCGTTGATATCGGAAAGACTCATCATATTAACGTCCCATCCGCGGCTGGTGAGTGCTCTGATGAGATTCCAAACTCACTAGAAGATAGAGTTGGGAGTCATCATCGTCACATGAATTTCTTCGTAGTCGAGCATGTGTAGAAGTAGGGACGCCAAGCCATTGCTCGATATGTCGCCGATCACTGTTTCGAGGAACTAACTCCACTCGTTGAGAGAATTATGTGTGAGAACTCTCGAATGTTGATAGCTGTTGCGCTTATTGTGCATGCATTGTGCGCCAGAGTCTAATCGATGTAGTTGGCATTTTGGCCCTCATCGTCGTTTGCTGGTAGCTTCCGGTTTTCTGTTTCTGGGGTGTTTAAGGAAGGTGTATGGTTTTCTATATCTTCAGAAGAGTTTCACGTTTATCGCACGTTCACATCGTGCGCGAAATCCATCACCTCGCGCGGGCGCACAGGTCCAGCTCTCGCAATTCTCCCACGGCACTTTCTATGAGTCCTTTGCGGCAGTTCCGTACTCGTTGCTAGCTCACCTGAAGCGTGGGCACTGATACTGTTTAAGAAAACACTAAACAGGCAAAGCGGGCACCGTAGCAGGAAAATGGAATGTTACAATGTTAATCGCAGTCGGAATCGAAGACTCAATTGAGAGACTGTTCTTGTGAACTTAATTGTTAGTTGGGCAGTGCATCTGGCCCCCAACCCGCGGCCCGCCCGGCCTCCGGACCTTGGATATATATGTCAAATATTCCACACATAAGCTTAGGGGCATGTAATTCATGACTACGTGTTTATCTACCTATGCTACACTCGCCAGGTACTTGGATAGTCTATATTCCCGAGTGAGGTATTCTGTTTTTATTTTATTTTTAGGTCCTATTATCAAAGTTACCTTTTCTAGTCCAGTGTTTTCCTTGGATGGCTCACGAGACTGGTAGGCATCTTGCGTCGACGCTCCTGGGGATTGACTGGAAAGATATAGGTAAATAGTAGAGTCTATGAGGCCTCCTTCATGCACTGACACAGTATAGAACAGTTTCGCTCGGGGCCTGGCCCTGAGAATAATAGAGTGATGGCCGAGGCCAATGGAAATGATTCGGATCGCGAACAGTGGGATCTGGATGATGCCCAGCAACAGATTAGCGAAGCCTACGCCGAGAACGGCGAAAGGCTGGCAGGGCTCATTCAAAAAGCACCGCAGGCGTCCATAGTGCCTAGAGGACGCCTGCAATACCCGGTAATCCTACCCCAACGCCGGCCAAAATGGCGGCATAGGGGATTTATTAGGGCCTATGCGCCCGACCTCCTTACCTGTGGTATCGATCAGCCGACATTCATGGCCTTCCTCGATGAGCTTGACAAGTCAACGGCTTGGTCTCCGCTGGTGGATATTATCAACCTCTCGACGGTGGCAACGTTCGCGATCCCCGGCGGGCTTGGTGCTGCGGTCGCTTTGCCGATCCAGCTGGCTACAGGGATATATAAAGAGCTGCAGGGGCGAAAAAGGTTTGATATTTTCCCTTTATACCGTAGATATTGAATCATAATGGCTTACTCGTAACCTCCTCCTAGCCAAAACAAATTTCTCCGAAAGATGAATATCGAGTTATTTCGCCCGCGCGGTCTTTACTGCCTAATCGTGGCCCACAGCAATGAATCCAAAAAGCAGTTAACGCAAAACAACATCGTTGCTAGCATCGGGTCTCGGATTGAGCCTAAGACGACTCTCGGGGAAAAGTTTAAGGCGAACTTCCGTAACGCCGATGGGAAATTCGGTCCCGCTGAATTCCCTGCCTCGGCGGAGTTGGTCTTTCCCATTCTCGACGATGCTATAGACGCCGACGCAGAAGATGCGGCCAGAAAGAGCGGATTCGCGAGGGCCGCGGAGAGATACGGTGCTCGTCGAGACTGGAAGCGCACCGCAAAATGGGTAGGATCCCCTTCTACCTAGGAGTGCCCGGTGCATTTATTTACATGTCGCATTGACTAGATCAGAAAGAATCCCGGTACTCCTCTAGAGGCTCTGATGGACCCAAAAGCTGCCGAACGAGCAAGAGAGAAGGGGCTGAAGAAGCCAAAGAAGCGTCGGCTGGCCAAGGTATGACTTCATGCTTGCTGTGTTTCTAGGTGTCGATTAACGCATAGTGTTTAGAATCTGTTGTACATGATGATTGTGAATATGCCATCCGACGAAGAAATGGCTGAAGCTATTCAAATCACTAGAGAAATTGAGAGTCAATCAGTAAAGTTGACTGGCGAATAGTCTAAATCATTAGGTGATACCTCGGCTGAGAATCCCCCGCATTCACTTGCAGTATCGGTCGAGATATATTAATCAAAAGGTGTTCTGGCGATCGATTGTCGCCTGTTGCTCAGGGAGATCTCAGCAACATGAGCTGGAGGGAAAAAGGTAAATCAAGAAGTAATTGACTCGCCACGCTTCTACAGCACGCTTTAGCAGCCTAGGGCGGTGAGACTAAATAAAACACAGTGTTTATACAGTATTATAGACGTGATATCAATGCACAGTTACAGTGTAGAGTATGAGACAACACTGTACTATCCATAGGCTGCAGATGTAGATCCCGAATAAAATCACCGCCGATTTCCGCCGGTAATCTATCTGAATAACCTCAACACCCGTTCCAATCATCGGCTCCTGCCGAGTACGGATAAAGAACTGCTGCAGCGCCAGACATGATATGGATCGTCAAATGCCACGGCAAAAAAGCCCCGATGCAGCATCCGATGCGGAGAACGAGGGCCCGAGTCCCGGTCCATCTAGAAAGAGAGCGGCAAGACCAGCCTCGGCCGACGAAAACATCAGTAAAGGGTCGGCGCAGAAACGACGTCGAAGAGCCTTTTCATGCCTATCCTGCCAAAGGTTGAAATGTAGATGCGAATATGACCCCGGAGCTCAGGGTTGTCATCGCTGTCAAACTTTGAGGTGCGTTTTTATTCACCATCCACCTTCTACTACCCGCTATCCGTCTCAATTAGGACTTAACAGCTATTCGTTAGGATTGCATGTTCTCTAAGAGGGCAGAACGATGCGCCGCAGAGTCCTAACCCAAAAGAGCCTTCTCGATTAGGCGTCGAAGAAAGGTATATCTGCTTCTGGGTCCTGTGTCAGCCCTTCCACCCCCCAACTATACCTGGCTTGAGGTTTAACACGATGATTAAATATTAGACTACAGCGCCATGAAGACGCTTTGGAGGAGATTAAATCCATGATCCGAGCCTTAACCCCCAAGCACCAGGGCTCGGATGATACTTCTCGAGCTCGTGCAGATTTTGACGGTCAAGAGGAGGGCGCTCCGGCTACAAGTCAGGATGTCACGGATCCAGAGTATCTCTTGAACCCAGTAGATAGGGGATCGAAGTCGGCTCCGATCGTGGTCCTGAGAGAGATCAGCCAGCATGTAACTCTGGGTTATCGCGGGATGCTGGAACATCCCGATCTTATGCAGTTACAGTTGCTTGACGAGCAGACTGGAAGTGAGCTGATAGAACTGTGAGGCAACATTTGCTATGAAACACCCAGGTCATGGTTACTGATAACTAACTATACTATTTTTATACAGTTTCGTTAAACATCAAGGCCACACCCTACTTGTACGAAGCTATGAGGAATTGAGGCACTATGGCGACACACGACAAGTGTCAGCATTCTTACATAGTGTCTGTTGCCTAATTGGTGTCGTCTACCGCGATGACATCTGTGGAACTCCATTGCATCGGCAAATGTATGAACAAGTGCGCATTGCCCTAGGCCAGGCGCTGCTATCCAGCCCCCTTGACTTAGATGACCTCAATGCCATGTTCATCATGAGCAACAATGCCAACTCCCCGAGCAGCGTAAGTATTTATGGCCATAATACTAACGTTATCCAAGACGCGACACTAATCATATATAGCAAGGCACCGAGTATATTGATAGCTGGTTGTTGACTGGGTACTGCGCGAAGCAGGCCATGTTAAGCATTTATTTCACACAAATTGTTAACCGGCTTAAGACGGGGAAGTCGACGATCGAGGACCACCGTGCGATGCACCTTTGGTCTACGATCTGTCTCCATCACCTCCAGTAAGGCTTATTTCTAACGAACAACCCGACTCCTTGCTTCATAACTAAGGCATACTTCAGATGGGCTGCGACTACCGGTCGACCGTCGATCATCCCCAAGGGGTCACATATCAATCAGTGCAACGTCTGTGAGTAGACCTAGGCGTTATTAGTTCTTTTCCATTCTGCCACCATTCTCTATCAACTGCTTGGGCCGTGTTATTATCGGAGCTTCGTGTATTACCCAGACCTCGCGATCATGGCCTAGAATCGAAAATAACTAACTCTTACGCTGTAGTACTTAGTTTCTACCAGGCGACGATGCAGGATGGTATGCTAGTGGCTGAGATAATGCTGTACTCTATCCTACATCAGAAGCTTCTTCAAGAATCGTACCCAAGTGATGGAAGTGAATGTGAAGAGTTTCGCACGTGGAAGCAGAGGTGGAATCACCTACTAAGTATATTCCCAACACAACCAGATGTGCCATTCTGGTATATGTCGGATTCTAATAGTTAAACAATAGCGCTGCCGACTTCCTCAATGCTTCAGATAGGTTACCACGCCGCCTGTCTGATATCAGCCGTCAGAGCCCTAGGGAAGACAGGAGATGCACTAGGTTCTACCTCACTCTTGTCTACCGACAGCACTCCGGTGGCGGGTAGCTCCTCTGTCGCCTCCAAGATGGATGGCCTGACACCGATTTCTGATGATAAGCATGGCCCAAACTCGGCGGGGTCGGAGACGGTCGGAGACAAGACTTCCCACTCGTCGGATTGTAAGGCGGATAGAGCCGCCAGTGATATTCTTCGTGCAAACGCCTGCAACTACGCAAAGCTCGTCTTGGAAACATTTCTCGAAATGCCCCCATTCATGATGGACATCGCACCGACATATACTTGTCTATGCCTCGGGTATTGCGCTCTCATACTATCGCACTACGATGCCTCCCAGTCACAGATTCCGGATACCGTCGTTCTGCGTCTGATCACGCGCCTCGATCAGTGGGTCCAAACGTCGCCAGGCAAGGCGTGGTCGTACAAGTACGGGACGTTAGCGATACGGAAGGTCGAGGCGAGGATGAATACGGCTTCTGTGCCTCCGAACCCGCAAGCTAGGGTAGATTTGGGTAGTCATCGGGAGAGTTCGCCTGAGCGAACGGATCTAGCATCTGCACCTCAGGAGTGCCATAATAATTCTCGGGACTCGTCGGATGGGCACATCCATGCGCATCATACAAACGATATGCTTGCATCCACAGAGCATTCTGCTGACCCGAACGACGGGTTGCCACCATTTGATCTCAGTGAGCATGCAATGTTCCCGAGCATGGAAGGGTTTTTTGGCGGAGGATTCTTGGATTTCATGAGATAGATGGGATACACAAAATAAGCATGCGCTCACCTGTTATAGAAAGTAGTACGGCAACCTTCAACATATTTAGGCACTATAACACCTTACCAACGCAATAATTAAAATAATCGGACCTAGCGAGTATCTCTATTAGGTGTGCCACAGATAGCGGCTTTCGTGTATGAGTAGCCGTTTCCCTGAGCCTGATTGAATGGCATTTTGGGGGCCGCGTACGAAGGACTGTGTGATAAGTTTTGAAGTCTGACTCTCGCTCGGAAAGCCGCATTCTTCTAGGCGATACCGGACGGGTGCTACTCATGTCGTTCACCCGCTGAACGTGAGAGGAGTGAAGCCACTGTGGGCCTAAGCTAGCCGTCATACCCGGAAGGTAGACGAAATCTGGGGCCAACTGAGTCCGTCAAATTCCCATGACATTGGCGGTCTGCTGGAGAGTATAAATCCCCGGCAAATATGTTTTAGCCAAGAACCCTTGCGTTCACGTCACCGTCGTTTCACCGGTGGCTCTACCCAACGCGCGATATACACGTAGTTGGCAGATGCAGTGTTAAGGTTACCTGACGTACGTGGCTGGATTTGAAGCTATATTGAGGCAAGAGGGGGACTGCCTTGCGGATCATCACAGGAGCCTCAACCCGATTCGCGACGCCGTGTTACACGGCTGTTTCCTACTCTTCTCCATATTCAAAAGTCTTCGTCAGCTTCGGTATTGTGAAAAGGCAATACGAGGTTGAGCCGAAGCCGATTACCGGGGGGCGATGGTTGGGCGGTTAGATAACTGGTATAGATATGGTTGTCGAATCAGATATCATTTCGGACCTTTTATTTTAAGCGCTTGCTGCATAGCGGTTGTCATATGCACTAGAACCCAATATAGGAAACATTCAATGTCTCGGTGTTGGAATTTAGTTACTTCAGCCCTTGCTTCAGGAAGACAAAGCTGCAAGGGCGACTATATGCAAGGCAAGTCAGCGATGGCAGACTCCAACTGCCCCTCTCTTCGCGTCTATATAGCAGAAGGATTCTTTGGCACCTTAGAAGATTATTGTAATTCGAATTCATATTCCAAGCCCTACCTAGTAGTCCTTGTCATAGCAATCTTATAAGGTATCCTAGGGCGTTTGATCTTCTTACATTTATACCTTAGGTTGAGCGTCACCATCACAACCTTCCTATTGTGAGATCCGGATTGTTCTTTAGTTTCAGAGAAGTCACAAGTCATCCTACCAGTGCCCCGAGGATTTACTTTCGCAGAATACGCTCCTCTACATATAAAATGGCGGACGAGTACAACTACAACTTATTTCAACAGATCCACTGTCTATCTATGCTCACAGGTATTGTTTCAAAGAAGAAAGACACGGAGAAAAACATCCAAGACGCGTTAGAACAATCTTTGGAACAGGCCCTTCCACAATTATCAGGCAGCTGGAGCATCTCCTGGGGGCCTAGAGTCTTCAAGAAACGGGATGACGAGTCGCCTAAGAAAGCGCTAGACAACGCATGGTCCGCGGCAATCGATCACACCCAGATGGTCTGCGTTGTTTCTATCGCAGGAACGGCCTCGGACTCGCTAGAAGAGCTGGCTCAAAACTTTCAAGTCGATGAAGTTGTCGATTTCAACGCCTGGGTCAAGATGTGGTCTTCTGAAGGTATTCCCAAGCCTGGAGCTTACAATACAAACCAGGGCCTTGACCCTACACTTTCCTATTGCGCCAAAGGAACCTCTACGGGCGTCTGGAACATATTGAGCAATGCCAGCACTACCGAAGCCGGCAAAGGCATGCGTATAGATCAATACTTGAGTTCCTTGGCATCAGATTACACTATCGTTGTTACGGGTCACAGCCTCGGGGGTGCCCTCGCTCCGATTCTTGCATTGGGGCTGGTTAAGGCGAAGTTGGTTGGCAACCATAAAGTGAAGGTTTTACCATCCGCTGGCGTTTCCCCCGGAAACGACATACTTGCTGCGGACTATGCCGCGGTCTTCCCAAAAGACCCGTCATCAGGTGATGCGTACCAGGTATACAATACAGACTACTACAACATATACGACAGTGTTCCCCAGGCCTGGTCTATAAACCAAAGTGACGACAGAAACTTGTATAATATTACAGACAAGATACTTCACTGCGAAGGGATGCTCTTCAAGCCCGCTGTCGACCTCGTTTTGAAATGGGTCATTGACCGATCCAAAGACTCTCGAATACGGTACACTCCTCTTCCAGGGCAGAGTTTCGCCGGTACGCCACCCCCTGCCGTGATTCGAAGTTGTGGCCAACTGTTGGAGGTTCATGGAGAACAGCACGTTAAAGCCTACTGGCGCGAAACCGGGATCTCTGACTTCATGGATAGCATATTCGGGGGACAGGCAAAGGATCAAGGCCCATCTACTAGTTGAGGGTGCTATTGATGCATCACTTAGGAGAAACGAATTGTTCTTCCAAAGCTTCCCTTTTCCGTTTCCGCATCGGCCGATGGAAATTGAACGCGAGTCGACTGTGCTTGAATTTTTGCCCCTTCCTTTATCCCACAATTTGATTGACAATCAGCCTTTAGCTTATTTATACGAGTAAAATGATAGCTATTCTGCACTCCTTATTTTTGATGAAGTCTTCTGCCGTGTTACTTTCTGGCTCGGACGTGTTCACACAAGCAGCTCGGTGTGGATGATTGAGCGACAATGATGAATGTAGCGGGGAGAGTGATGCTACGGGTGAAATTCTTACAATTGGGGATCAGCCGTGGGTCCGCATACCTCGCATGGCGCTGTGAAGCCTGATAATACTTGTCTATGATGTGAAATCGCCATGAGAATGGATACGAAGACTATCCGGCATAATGCATTTTGTGAAAATGTGGCGCGTGACTTAATCCGAGCTGCATGTATCACCAAGGCTTATGATGTAGTATCTTATTCTGCTTACCAATCCGCAAGACGACGATTTAGAATTAGACTTAGATTCAACGGTGTCACGGAAAAAGATGACGCCGTTAATTCTACGTAAGATGGAACGGGGAATGGAGGAGGTGAAGAAGAGAGAAGCGCGATGTATTCTGATGCTAGGCTATACGGATGTTAAAACGAATGACTATTCAAAGAGGAGCTATAGTATGAACTCATACGAAGACGCCAAGGCTAGTGCCATATAAGTATTCGGGGGGGGGGGGGGGGGGGGGAAAGAAATGACACTGTTCTCATAACATCCGCCTGCGTACTTGGACAGTCATCAATAAAAAACATAACAGAGAGAAGAGATGCGGAGAGAGAAACGATGACCCAGATCTTCAAGGAATAGGGAGTGACCATGTCCACTCTCGGCTGGACTTTCCTCTAGTCATTTGTGTTGTGATCTGACGACGACCAGACCCCTGCGGCCCATCGTCTAATCTGCCGTCTCGAAGTAAAGCATAATAAGCAGGGTATTGATCTATAGCTCGGGCGCTAGCTTCCTTATGGCCGTGGCGTTCATGGAATTCAAGTAGGTCTTTGAGCATGAGTAACGCACCGAAACTCCCATCCCCTCCGTAACGAGTGAACTCTAACATAGCTTCTTCGTAATATTTACCGGCCTGATCAATGCACCCTTCCTGCTCGTAGAGTTGGGCAATCTCACTACTAGCAAATACGGAAAAAATCCAACCGTCATATGGGGCATCTACCGTGCCACGGTATTTGCGGGCTTCCTCGTATGCTGCTATGGCAGCGTATGGCTTGCCCGCCTCACAATAACATACCCCAAGATTGTACCGAGCACGATTAGCTGACAAAGAGCGAAGTCCATTGACAGTGATGCAAATTTGTATTAGCTCTTGACACCGCTGTATTGCCGCGGAATAATTCCCGTTGTTTCGTAGAATGCGAACTAAGAAAATGTATACTGTGATTCGAGTCCTCTGGGCCTCCGCCTGGGATATTTCATTGTCGGCCATTCGATCGATATGGTCAATCACGCATGACCAGATAGTTGGGTACGACTTACTAATAGCCGCTGCCTTAGCGAAACAACCAAGTAGCACTACTAAAGGGTGCCTTGGGCCTAACTTTTGTTGTGCAGAATGTTCTAGGAAGTGGAAGACGACGGACTCGTACCTAGGGAACCTTTTCCAGCTTGACCAGGTTCCAATCTCAAGTAATCTAGTGAGTAGAAAGAGATTTGTCTCGCCGAACATAGGTAGGACAGTCGGCGCAGCGTCTTGAAACTTCAGAATGGCCTTAGATGTCTCGCCGAGCTTCAGATAGTAATGAGCATTATCATAGGCTTCGGTCGTAGCATTGATGCAGTCCTTGATCTGCTGGCGCCGGACTTCATCTTGCTGGAGTTTGTTTGTAGCTTGGCCTTGTCTGGGTATGACTATGCCATGGCTCTTTTGTCGTTGGCTTGACATCAATGAGGCAAAGTCGTTCACACATCGTAATAGCTTGTCCGTTGTAGCCATATCCGTTGGCATTTGAATTGTAGATAGCGCGTATGGAAATGCAGTTTGCATTTTGGCGGATCTAATAATACTGAGTGAAGAACTCAGTGCAGAAGTGGCATCTGTTGTGAATGACTCATCACTATTGATGCATAACTCTGAGTCTGCCTCTGTCGGCTTCTCTTCGTCCCTAGATACTCGCCTCGCAGAAGAATACTGTAGGCTTAAGGGAGTCGATTGATAATTTGACTTCTCGGGTGTACCAATTGGTGTTAGAACCAAACTTTCGTCCTCAGAATTATCCGTGTCACCCGTGTGTTCGGAATATGGCAATATCTGCTTTGTTAGTGGATCGCCGGTTGGTGAACTGCGTTTCTTTGGCGGATTACCGGTAGCAGGACCTGTGCAGGGCGTCCCCTTGGTTGTATCATAGCGTCGCAGTCCCCATATGCGTAATCGAGCGTCAAGTTGAGGAAGAGATGGGTTGAAACTATCCTCCCGCCCAAGTATATTTAGTATTTCTCGTCTGGGCACGGCTTGGTGATGAAGATGTGTAAGCTTTTCACGATGCCGCTCCCATTCCTCATCCTTGATCCTGGCTGAGTAGCCAGATTCGGCAGGGCACTGCAGTTTAAATGATACCATTGCCGAAATAAGAATTCGCAACTTCGGAACTCGCTTGAACCTAAAACATCTATCCTATCATACATATGGATAGGCAAGTATCTATGGGTAGTCAAAGGATGAATATGGGCATGGAATAGAAAATGCGGTAGTCGATGTTTATGCCCCTAGAAAAGTCTGTAGCCCAATTGATGATTTCCCTTTTCGGTAATGTTCAGTTGGAACTTGGGTGTGTTTCACTGCAGAGTTTGAAACCTCCGACCCGGAAAACGGAGTACAGGAAGGGGACACATATTTACTCAGGGATATGGGTATTTAACGGTTCTAATGAGTCAATAACGTAACTTTTAGAAGCTCGTGGCAAATATACCATTAAAAATCCCTTTAAAACCAGTTCTCTTCCCGCAGTGTCTGCGAAGGTTGTCAGCGCATCTCTATCTGTGACTGAAACCGAGACTTTAATAAGAACATTCTATCTGGGGAAAAGGATAGAAAATACTGCATATCCACAATCCATTATACCTTGACGATTACGAGTTGTGGCAATGAAGTATCCTTGGTGCTTGATACTTCCGTATTTCTCTCTGTCACGGAGAAGTGGGTCTAATAGATCTAGTATGTGTAGGGATCGGGTTAACTATAGACCTAATGATCCCTAGTATAAATAGGTCTTTTTCCTACACTAGTTACCACTTAGAACTTAGACCTGAGATCATCTGAATACACTACTATCTGATCGCTTCTGGTGAAAGCACTGGTCAATTCCTTCCAATAGATCAATCTCCACTTCTCCGCGAGACTCTCCTACGTTGTATGGATGACTACACATTATCGCCAAGACGACCAGTATAATCGGTATCACCCTTGGATAGGTCACATGTCAGAAGCCTCAATAGGACTGTGTTAGCAAAACAATACCTGGAATGTTTTTACGAGACTCAGGTGCCTTATCTCGTCTATTCTGAGCCCTCAGGGCCGACCCTTTAATCATTGAAATATACCTCGTGATGCACTCCTGAGCAAAGACAATATCACTGTTTTAAGAAATTAAGTTTTCATGTAAGTAGAATTGGATCCAAGCTCATAAATCTGCTGACTCTAGATAATTTCTGCCAGAATTTAGAAGTATTTCATAGTAGTTGTTCCTTATGTGACCTTCGCCCTATGAAATCTAAACAAGAGTATTGATCTTAATAGTCATCGCAAGCTTTATCTTGTGTTAAGCTACTTAAACCGAAAATTAAAGTAATATGGGGTATGTCTCCGCGAAATAATAGTATAGCTCTTAGCGATGACCCTCGGACTTATAAACACTATCACAATATACTACTCTAGCGAAGGCTATGAAAGCAGATGGAAGATAAGATTATTAATGAAAGACCAGAGAGGCAGAGAAGGTCCTTCCAAGTTAGTCCTTTCTCAACAGACTGTTAGGCGTATCTAGAAAGTCTGTTATACCAGGCCTGTTCCAATACTGGTGGTCAGTCCTTTGGACTGCCTAATCCTTACTGTTGGTCTCCCTTGCATGAGGGAGACCTCGTGACCTGTATCTCGACCAATCGCTTCAGCCTCGATTCAGCTCACCACGTAATACTCCTGACTCCCTGACCTTAAACCGTGTAATGGTCGCAATTCTGTTCGCGCCCAAAGAAAGATTTCATTGGCTGGGTTGCTCTCGATTTCAGAACATGCGCGCTTTTCCCAGTAATCTGGTGGACCTTCTTTTTCCACGAGTTTGGTTGTCTCCGGTTAGGTTGGCTTAAGGCATAGGAGGCCTAGGTAAGAACGAGGGAGGTTCGGATTACCCCTCGTCTTGAACAAGCCTATATAGTTAACCTCGGCTTAAATCGATCTGAGTTGAGGCAGGATTTTCATGTCTAGGGCTTTCTGGGATATCTGTGAAGATCTCCTCGAGTGCATCATCCAGACGAGACCATAGATACTCTGCCTGATGGCACACCTTGGATTATGCGAGGACGGAAATCGGTCGGTCTTCAATGCGTTCGGAAATGAAAGCTTGTAGTGAAAGGCATAAAGCCACGTTACCTGTTGGCTTCCCATACTTATCTCGAAACTTGTCTATATTCTAGTGATGCCATGAAAGCTGGAGAATGGGGGTCTTTTCACATCCGTGGTTGGAAAAAGCAATTTTCGCCTTCGCTGTGCCGGTCGCCTCATCCCACTGGGAATGCCACACAGAGATCTTCCCGGTAGCTTCTTGTTCCAAGGTTTCCGTGGCCATTTCACGGATTCTTCTTAGCCCGTTAGCCTTCCCTTCGCCAGCAGCGACTTTACCAACCCTGCCAATTACTGTCTTGTAACAATTAAATAGCTCATGAAGGCCAATCCCCATCACAGTCCGGACAAAGCCTTTAGACTTTTTGATGTATCCTTGGCACTTCCGCCTCAACTCCGAGCTTTCTTGAGTCCAGCCAACTTCTATGACAAGCCCTGCGTGCTGCCAGTCCTCTATGCCCGTTAGCTCAAACAAGCCATCTGTAATATCTGTGTCGCTCTCCGTCTTGTCCGTGTATCGTACATTTCTGTCAGTGACATATTGTATCATTCCAGTGAATTGGTCTAGGGGTTGGCTATCACTGAAAGCTCTGATCAACGCCTTAGCGCGAGCCACTTGTTACATACAATTGGTATGGAAGCCTCTAGGACTAGAGGTTCTGGCATCCGAAATTGGAGTCCCCTATACCACGATTGCCCTACAGGGCGAAAACGTTCACACTGTCAGAATCACACGATCCTCACCCTACGAAATTTGGACAAATCATTAACTATAATAAAAATTAATATGCCCAAAATAAATATTATTAATATTAATATATAAATGCTTATCATAACTCGGTGTCTACTCCTTTTTAAGACTTCCGTGCTTTGTACGTTCGGTTCGCTTCTAGGATAAAGCTTTTTGATCGGTGGCGCTAAGGGGCAGCGCACTAATGTATAGCGTTCTTATAAGGTGCCAAGAAACGTAGTAAACGCTGGGTGGAAGGCGGGTTGGGGCGCATGGAGGCTTGTGCGCAGTTGTTCGATTCGGGACGCAGTCTTTTTCTTTTGCTGTGATTGACTAACTGACTGACTAATTGACTGACTGGCTAGCTGGCTGGTCTGTATGGCATTGACTGGTTTGGCTGGCTGACTATGGCGCGCGCGCGCGGGCCAAATCCATGGACCAGAGTCTGATGATGGCCTTAACGGAGGTCGAAGCTAGTTACTAGGGCAGCAATTCACCGACCTTAGCGGCCTTCGATTCTACTCGAGCCCCGAACTAGTCGAGAAGTGTAAACCGCTCCTCGGCCACCTTCCTGACAGATGCAAGATACTGACTGATACGTCATTCATCTTAATACAATATCTATGATTCAATTTTGAACTTGGGACTGATTGATACCTGCTTGGTAAGGAAGACTTCGATCCTCGAAGACATGACACGTATCACCGTGATCCACGTACACGCGACCATGACGGTACCGGTGAAAGACGGATCGAACGGCCTCCTTATCCTGATGCATATCGGCGACGGTGCGACCCTTGATAACCAGGAGCTACATCCGCTACAATATGCAGAATTAAAGCAGGGCGTTGTGGCTATGCCAAATTTTCACGCCCTGTTGCTATTATCCCGAGTGATTATTATCCCGAGTGATTGAATAATAACAGACGTTAGATCGTGGCGGTGTTCTTGACCGCATATTGTACGAAACACAGGGACGGATGCTCTAGGTACATATACTTGGGTAGTCTAGTCTAGGGTGATGCGGAGATGTACGTATGCATATAGGTATAACAAGGGCTTCTATGTGAATGGCTTGGAATGATGGTTCGAATTATAATAGGTAATTCTTCTAGGGTCCAGAGATTCCTTTGCCTGCCGACTAGACTTGCCCCTTTTAGACGCCACAGCTGTGAATGTGGAGTTGGGCAGGAATACCTAGTGCTAAATATCACAAGGATACCCAACCTTGAGCCACCTCTACCCCCCCAAAATACAGGCAAGTCTGAATATGTCACTTCAAAAGAATGAATTTCGGTACCTGCCTATCTATATCTGTACAGCACGCCAACACCCCTTCCTAAGTTATCGTATGACTCACCAACCCCCTAGCCAAGACGTGGGACAGGCGGAGCAGTACAATATCACATCTACAGTAGGCAGATCTAGGGGCGCAGGTTTGAATCCAATTAGCGCTATACCCTACATATACCATATCACTTTTTGTTTCTTCACAGCCTCTGTCTCCAGACTCGTAGTCTTTGTCTCTAGCCAATCCTCACTTCATGCTGACCTGGATCGTTGCCCGTCAGACCACCGGCTCTGTGCTGGGTTTGGGGCTGTTGGCACTGTTTTCTTTCCGCCAGTGTCTTCGCATTATCCTGGCTCTGAGGTGTATGTTGATTTTCGGGAGTTTCTTGGTGTCTCGGAAGGCTATCGGTCGAGGTTTTGTGCCACCTATCAGAAGAAGCCATGTCATTTTGTGTGTGACGGGAACGTCCCCCGATCGGCCTGTTTATGGGTGAGTTGTCTCGATGGCCTGGTAGTAAAGGATGTCGGGTAGATCGGGTCCGGTGTTCTCGTAGAATAATTCGGAGAATTCTCCAGCGAGACGAGTTGATACGGCATATATCAACTCCCCAAGGTCGGCCACCTGGGCAATATTGACGTTAGTGATTGGCCTACCTGGATCGCTAGCTGTTAGTGATATCCAATCCACTTTCATGTCGCAATTAAAGCCAGAGGAACGTGTTAACCTTTTACATAACGGTTTGAACCAACAGTGACGCTTTGGGCACCTGAGACGCTAAAGCCCGAAATCTGTGACCCCGCAGGTTCACAGCAGTTCCCCCCGGTTCCTTGTTTCCGCGCGCTACCCTGCAGCCTCTTGTTCTTTTTACCACTCATTAGGACTTCTCTGTAGGCTTGTTGAGTTGCGTCAAAATCCTCTATATAGCGGGGTGGCGATAACAAAGGGTTGCGTAAGGGGGCAGGAAATCCCACTTGCACCAACATATTTGCATTTCCGGTTGTCAGCTTCAGATACCAAGGTACAAACAAGCCACCGAAGTGACCTGGCCGTAATGGGTTAGCTCAAATTTCAATAGAACATCCGCCAGGCTGAGATAGACAGCTTGAAGACTTCCTGGGTAGCCATTGTTCCACGATAATGTCGACGGAGAATCTCTGGCCCATGGCCGAATATCTCTTCTCATTTACTTGCCATTCAAGACTAGCCCACCCATGCACACGTCAGGCAATGAGATGGGGTTTCCCTAGTTCATATTGCCGATAATGCCTTGCTCAGCCGCCGCCATGTTTGATTTGCACTTCTTGCCTTACGGGGCAAGCATAACATTTTTCGAACGTAGCCTAGAATACCTTTTCTTCTTCTTCTTTTTTTTTCTTTTATAAACAAATCTATCCTTCACAGTCTGTTTCTGAACGCCAATCAACAACGGCCGCGCAGCTAAAATGGGCAGATTTAATCGTCAAGCTCGAAAGTCCTCCGGTTGTGATGTCTGGCCTTGAGGTGCTAGGCATTGTTGCCTCTGCAGCCCAGCTCGTTGCATACGTTATCACGGTGTCGTCCAAGCTCAATGAAGTTCGTTGTAAAATCCGACACACACCCAAAAGACTTGAGCAGTACAATCGCCAGTTCAAAGTTCAAGGAGCTTATTGCTATCGCACAGCATATGGACAGAACCCACCGATACAGACCAAAGAACTCGATGGTTGCCTGGCCACCATAGTGGCTAGGACCGGAGAAATAAAGGAGATACTTACGAAGTTTGAGCAATCGTCAAGGAGCAGACGTCGTTGGAATATAATAAACGGCGACCTGTTACGACAACTCGACGAGTGCTTTAAGGATGTCCGGAATACGATGGAAAACGTCGTAGTTCTTATAGTCTCTCAGAACGCACATGACCAAAAAGAGTTGGAGGAGCTCATGATAGGAGTAGCTACGGCCACCAGACAGACTACGACCACCACTACTCCTTTATCATGCCCTACCGACAGCAATGATACAACAGCGGAATGCACGAAGATGAAAGGTATGTTGCTCTTTGGCACGCTTTTGCGATAACTAGAGATTGCTAACAAGCATGATACCACAGCGGGATCCTATTTATTCAAAGGGTTAACTATGAAGGATAATGTCACTGTTTCTAGGGGAAACGTTTCGTCTCCATATGGTACGATACCGTCTATGGCTGGACATGTATTCATAAACTTCGTGGTGTCGGGGAACAAAGTTCTACATATTGGAAACACGGGGTGCTCAGAGGGCCATATTTTTAAAGATGGCGTAATAGAAAAGAACGAGGTCACTATGCTTGGCGACTATGCTGATCTGGAGCAAAAGTTTCAGCATATATCACTTCAACAAGGCTCTGCATGAGTAAGCCCTCATAAATCGACATCAAGCTGAAATGTAGGCTATTCGGACATTGGGATTAATACACCAAAGGAGAGTTCACGCACTATTCTTTTCCTGTTTCAAAGTCATCTACAGATCACCTGCCATAATTCATATGCCTCCATTGAGGCTAGGACCATTCTGTAGCTGGTGGGGCTTGATGTGGTAGTTAATTCCCAACAGTCAGGTAACTAGTGGACACAGTGGGGTAACGCTAGAGTTTCAAGAGATTGGGTCAGGGCGGGTACTCCACAATAGGTAACTTCATATGTAACATACATAAGCAGTGCTGGAATTCGTCCTATCGCTAGTCCTACTGCTTTCTAGGTTTCCTGCTTCTCTCAATAATCGTTTCAGCGATAAGTTAAAGGGCCCTTATTCTAGTGTTTCAAGGCCATCCTAAGCATGACAGGAGTGCAATTGCTGGATCTACTTCTGTTTCGTAATATTGGGCATTAGAGCGCCAGGTAAGGTTTTGGCTATCTGCTGGGCTCTTGGGCTCCAAAGCCAGCTCTATGAGCAAATCCAGCACCAATCTCCATCGTCCACACATGTGCGCCGACAGTCGATCCCTGTTAATATATACAACATGTGTATACATATGCTCAACATGGCTCCCAAATCATGATCCTGCCATTTACATACTATGGCGACTCATTTTAAACAATCAATGTGTCCTAGACTTTTTCTGAGCATCATTGGCCCGGGGCCACTACCACGTCCCTATAACCGCCAACGACAATAGTAAGCATGCAGGAGACGTCGCATAGCTGCCCGACGTAACTGGTCTAATTCTGAACAAAGTGCATTTTTGCGAGCATATAAGAAATTTCCGACTCGATTGTATGCGAGTGGAATGTTGTCTTCACCTTCCACAGATTCGTTGTTGACCGGCATAACCCAATTGATACCTCAAGAGATCAAGATAGATCACCGCAACGAAACGAATAATCTTAGAGCTGTGTAAGACAACAAGTCTCTCATCTGTCAGGAATGTCCCCCCACCCCCAACGACGACGTACCAACTTCAAGCCAAGGCGAAACAAGAGAGCGACAAGTACTTGGCCCGCAAGTAGTGGAACGTTCACTGCGCAATCACAATCGCATGAAGTGATTAAGTGGGATGTAAGTTCATTGCGCCACCGTGCTGAGTTGTATGGGCTCACATCATGTAATGTAGCCAAGCAAGCGCTCGGTGTTCACAGGGCCGAAGAACACCAAAGGGATCCCCCCTTTTCGCGAACCAGTAAGTTACCCTCCAGATCCAATGGGACTGTGACTGACGGAATGACAGCTGGGTCGCACATCATTAAGGGTGCGGTATTCGTGGGCTGTGACGTGCTTACGATTGGAAATACATCCGGTGGTGGTGGCGGCGAGGGCAACAGCAATTCAACTTCCACGAGTAGCCACACCTATGACGGTCTTCGGGTTACTGACTCCCGTCGCGTACATATCGGTAATACGGGGACAGGCAACGAAGGGCACGAGTACACCGGGCTACTTGTTGAGGGGGTTATAGCCTCGCATTTAGGTGATTTTTCAACCATGGATGTGAAGGTCCGGAGTTTTCAAACGTGTCAGAGCGTTGCCGAACGAAACACTGGGACGTAGAAAATTCAAATTTCTGAGTGTTGAGATGTAAATATGGGAGAGGGCACCATGTTTATTCTGGGGGTTGGCACAATTTGGATACCATGCGGAATCGTTACACATGTCACACAGTAGGAGAGAGTCTCACACCAAGGTCAAAGGAAGGTTTATAATAAAATAGATGAGTTGCGCAAGCGAACAATACCTGGTGCATTCCTAAATTGTCTTATTTTCATGATGCCTCTAAGCATAGCCCTTGCATAACGTACAAATCAGTGCCAGAGCGCTTCATAATTGAATCCTTCCGAAACCATCCCAAAACCTTCCATGTTACGTCGCCAATGATGCTTATAGGCAACGATAGAATGGTATTGACATACTATTGATAGTGTCTAATCGAGCACAAGTGATGGTAATAAAATAAAGAGTGATCAGACAAACTGAGGGTAACCCCCCTTACCTGAAAATAACCGTGCTTTTTGATATAGACACATTTTTTAGAGTACTCAGCCTTATTTAAATTGCGTAAGGCATATAATGTATTAAAACTATAGCTAGTACAGTGCACGCAAAATTAATTAATGCGTTTTTTTTTTTAAAGCGCTATCGAATAAGTCCGGTTGCATTATAATAGCTATAGTTTTAATAAAGTTATTTAAGTTTTAATACATTATATGCCTTACGCAATTTAAATAAGGCCGAGTACTCTAAAAAATGTGTCTATATCAAAAAGCACGGTTATCCTCAGGTAAGCAGGGGGTTACCTTCAGTTGATCTGTAGACTCTAGTGTAGAATAAAGTAGCTTAGTCTTAGCGTATAGCGTACCATACCTCAAGAGGAACAAATGTCTCGTAAAAGTTTGGAAAGGCACTACTATGTACATCTAGTGTACGGCCAACGAAAATGGGACATCGGGTTCTGATCGGGTATGCATGCACATGGGTGCATACTGCCTAGTTCGCAGGACCCATCTTTGAAGGTACCTATTACGCCCTTCGATATCGGAGGTCGAACTCGCATATCGCTATTTCATTTTTGTCTTCTTTACTTTCAACAGGGAATCTAGGCAAGATACCTCCGATATAATGCGCGCAGCGATATTGCAATTATCGATTTTTCGCCTAGACTTGCTAGCGCATCTGGCTTTGTCGGCACTTGGCCCTATTTGGAGGCGCTGGAGGAGATCTTCGTTCGTATCTAATACCTCGTTTCACTATACCGATAAGCGACCTTGATTGTCCTCAAGATAGGTATTTAGTCTTCGGCTCCAAACCTTATGTTAACAGCAACAATCTCACTGCTCTGGATTTGCGTCTTCCTTAGGGGCCTGGACCCTTACGCACGTACAATATGGCTTCTACAAGCCCATGCAGGTCCAAAATGTTGGTTGAGCCAATCCGCACTGTTTCTCGGCGGCTTGTCCGTGAGCTGGGGTTTATGAACAGCACCCTTGCTGGAACACGCTATCCCCCCTCAGTAGTTCACGCCCTGATTGAGATTGGGATCGAGAGAGTGACGACCGCAACGAAATTATGCCACGCACTCAACCTTGATGATTCTAGCATGCAACATACACTTCGCTGCCTCATTGGCGCGGGAGAGGTCGAAGAAACACCCAGTAGAGCAGATAAAGGTGAAACTCTCTTATCATTGACATCAAGGGGACAACAGTCATTAGCCGAGATCAATACTTTCGCCCAAGACCAAGTTCTCAAAGCGCTCAGTCGTATTAACAATCAAGCAGCCGAGACTGTCTTGTCAGGGTTACAAATCTACGTTGCTTCTTTGCACGCCCAGAGAGTTGGGGAGTCGGGCCCTTCTAACAACCTTGTTGAAATTAAACGTGGTTACCAGCCTGGAGTGATCGGACGCGCGCTTGAAATGCATCTCAACTTTTATTCTCAACTGGTTGGATTTGGTGCCTACTTTGAGTCACAGCTTGCAACCGGACTCGCCGACTTCGTATCTCGCATCGATAATGATCGAAATGAAGTCTGGACTGCGCGGTCCCAGGGACGGATTGTAGGGACTATCTTCATCGATGGTCAGGATCTTGGTCAGAATCGAGCTCATTTGAGAGCGTTCATCGTGGACAGTGACGTCCGGGGAGGAGGTGTAGGCTGTCGGCTCTTGGCAGAGGCGATTGAATTTGTCGACAAGCAACTTTTTGAAGAGACTCGCCTTTGGACCTTTGCAGGCTTGGATGCAGCACGGCGCTTGTACGAGTCGTTTGGGTTTGTGTTGAAGGAACAATCGACGGGAAGTCAGTGGGGAAAGGAAGTAACAGAACAACTCTTTATTCGCAAGCTGCCGGCTGGGAGGTCTCTGTGAGAGGAATCCGATATGTGCGATACTTGTGAGTTCTAATAATAAGGGCTGTTGCCGTAACAAGACGTTGATACCCACGGAAGGACCTTAGGGAGGTCCATACCCTGTCTTAACCCTCATACATCCGCCTCTTTTCTACCGCTGGACTCCTTAGTCTCTATATCGCACTAACTATGCTCCGATCTAGCTTATTACCGACGAAATCCTGATGTTATACGGGACTGAGAAGCTTAGTTCTGGAACTTCTACACATATGCGAATGAGGCGCCGGTTAGATAGCAGCAGGGTTACCTCATAATTACAATTGCAATAGCACATATTCGAGTAAGGATCACTCGTGTGGTTAGCTAGTAAAATCCCTTGGTTATTCTTTTCGCAGGTACCGCGCACCTGTGAGTTCCCCATTTGAGTTAGTAAAGCATAGCCCTATATTAGATTTAAACTTTCGCAGCCAATTTGCATTATCCGCTGGAGTTTGGTTCCACGGGTCGTCGCTGTAAAAGGAGTTACACATCAGCTGGGGCTTGTCATCGTTTAACTACAGTAGGACTTCTGCTCAAGCGACCTCAGATAGGAGTGTATCAACTTACTCGTCGAACATGAGCCATCGCGCCTGGTACCTGAGTTCTTCATCGGTCGGTACGTGGCAGTTGGGATTGCGCAGCGACATAGTAGCTGCAACAAATCGAGACAGCTCCCTTGTGAGGCGTCGATAACAATTAATGTCATTGGAAAAATCTTGCCCGACTGTTCCAGAGGGCGGGTGACTTGGAAATGCCGGTATAAGACTTGTGCTCAAAGCCGCAGGGAGATCAACCCGGATTTGCTCTACGGATGGCGGCAGGGAAAATTCTATATATGTAAGTGCGTTATCCGAATTCTCCGACGGCGGTAAAAAAGCGGGCTGCTCTCTGGCTGTAAGCCGCGCTGGACCAAGAGGTAGGCCCGCGCGTTGGCGGAAAGCCGTGATCCAACCTGCGGAGCTACGTATCAGCTGTGTTAAGAATTTTCCGAAAATACCGGAACGACTTGGCCAGCACAGCTCCGCGCGCTGGACGATGTCACATGCCTCGCGTTGAAGCTCATCGTCTTTCACTTCCAAGTCGAGTAATTTCGGCGCTTCCACGAATTTACGTAATTGCTCTTCCATGTTGCAACCTTCAAAGATGTTCGCCTTGCCCCCAATTTTAAGATGTGTGAGGCGTGTCTTATTAGCCGTCTTCATGGGGCGGATCCTTGCCTCCTGAACAATCGTTTCAGATGACATGATAATATCGCGGAGCCAGGAGGATGCTTCCAGCCCAGAGTCCCGTCCGAGGGTTTCGGATCCGAGGACGATGCAGCAGGCTTCATAATGTAGTTCACGATCTGAAGGGATCCATGACTCTCTGCTATTATTGGTCCGGTCGGCTACGTAGTATTCTATTTCTAATTGGATGAGTTCGAAGGCGCAGGTGGGACTATCGTGCGCTCCCTGCTGAGTGGTAAACGGCCAAGGGGAGTTCCTTTCGTAGTCGATAAGGTCTAGGGCCATGTATCAATTCGGCTCATACCGGGGTGCTAGGAGCGGGAAAAGTTGAAGAAAGAAGTAAAGGCTTACATGGAGGTATAGCGTTTTCAACCATTTCCAAAACGTGAGGCTCAAAGCCCCAGTCACCCTGCCAGCTGGATAATGTTTCACCCGTCTTGAAGTGATCTGCGATGTGATCGCACCGTTCAGTCCAGTCCGACATAATCAGGCCGCAAAAGCCGCATCGGGAACGAACCTCCTGACCTTCGCATTTCCATCGCTCCATTGGCTCTGCCCTGAATTGGGTATTATGCACTAGCTTGAGGTGCTGACGAAGGTGGTCTTTGCGAAAGAACGTCCGCTCTTCGATCAAACGATCCTGGCAAGCCGTGTGCTGGTGTCCTGCTAGATGGCTAGTATCAGGATTCACAAGCCCACAATATACACAAGCCGGCCCGAAATTGGAATCTACAAAGGTGGGACCGTTGGGGGTACACTGCCACTTTTCGAGGGACAAGTGAAAGGACTTCTCGTGCCGTTGCCAGTTGTATTTCGTTCTGAAAGTCTCCGTACAGAATGTGCACTGGAAAGGCTGCGTTGTCTGGTGAAGAGCGTTACGGCTAGCTCCGAGCCGTTGGGCATGAGTACGCCTTCTCCTTCGTTTCCAAGTCCCTTTGGCCTGTTTGAGAGATTCATGCGAGCCATAAGATTGGTAAGAATGCAGAGAAGAGAGTGAACTTCCACTTGACTGCGACGTCTCGACGCTACTTTCTGACAAAGCCTGGCCAAAGACTTCATCTATGTCAGAGGAGCTCGCTGAGGGAGAAACACCATCAAAATGCTCCCGACGCGAACCAAGGTTGGAAATGGCTCGAGCTATTGCGGAGGCACTAACAGGTTCACTTTCAGGTGGCGAGTTTCGCCATCTCTGAAGGGGACTAAGTTGATGAAACGGGGCTGGAGATGCACGACGTCGAGGTACAGCCGGAGTAGAAGTGTCTGGCGGGGCCGGCGCCCGATTCTGGTGTTGGAATTTCCTTCGCCGGCGGGTGTTGGCAAACCAATTCATTATCTGCTGTTTGCTAAGGCTCGTCTGCCGCTGTAAGAGTTCCAAGTCACCGATGCTAGGATAAGGGTGTTCCGTGTGCCTCAGAAACCAGCTCTTGAGTGTTTTGACGGACGCATACGAGAATCGTAACCCAGGTTTCGGGTGTTCAGCCTTGTCGGTGCTCTCGATACCCCCGGGTAGATGGGAAGCGGACGTTGCCATCTCGCCGTCTCTCACAGGTGATTCCGCGTGCAACCCCACGAGGTCGGGGCCCTCACTGCAGGTCGAGTCATGACTGCGGGCGAGCGTCAGAGGCGCTGTAGTCGAATTGCAAGTCGAAACTACCATAGAGGCTGGTGATGAGGGGTCGAAGCTGCAGAGGATATCTCATCCGCTTTCTGTATGCTCTATGCAGCGATTTATTGGTCTAATAGAGGGTTGGGAGAGTAGATGTAGGGGCGAGGAGTGGCTTTGGTTTGAAGTCGCCAGAGTGAAGGCCCCACTAAATCGATGTAATGCACTCCCTTCAAGATCCGCTCCCGCTGCTAGACCCGATTCAGGTCTACGGCCTCTCCTGAACGGATGGCTCGTGTGCCACTGTAGTCGTTGTCGTTGTTGCTGTAGTATTTAATGCTAGGGGACCCCGCTTGTGACAGTGTAGCTTAACTAAAACAGCTATAACAGGAATGCTCCCTATCGTGCTGTTAATGTGACAATGATCTAAGAGGCTGTTTCTTTCGCCTCCTGTTCGATCTATTTTATTAACTTTATTTCAGTCTCTCTTTGCTTCCGGACTCCTGGTTTACGTTTTGCCGCTACCACCCCCGCCATTGAATTCACCAGAGGAAGTGGGCGAAAATGAGAGTCGGTTTCATAGATTTAGGGATTATGGGGACGCCGATGGCATTGAACCTCGCTCGCAGGTATCCCATCACTGTTTGGAACCGGAGCACCCCCAAGTACGCCGCGCTACAGCAGGCCGGGGCACGGATCGGCGGGTCACCAGCCAAGGTCGCACAGGAGTCTGATGTAATCTTCACTATGCTTTTTGACGCGGTGGCTATTCAGTCGATACTCGATAATGACTTCGTCAAAGCACTCCGTGGAAAGACACTGATTAATACTAGCTCCGTGACGGTTGACTTCGGCCATCGGCTCGCCAAAGTCGTCGGTGATGCAGGCGGGGACTTCATCGAGATGCCAGTCAGTGGCAGCAAGATACCCGCAGAGCAAGGAAAACTTGTCGGTATGATGGCAGGCGATCGAGCCATCGCGGACAGGATAAGACCTTTCGTGGATCCACTTACCGCAGCCGCAGTTTACTGTGGCCCCGTTGGGTCCGGTCTGAAGATGAAGTATGCCATCAACCTTTATCTTGTCGCAATAACCGCAGGACTATCTGAATCACTAAACCTAGCTCGGGCGCAAGGTCTCGATCTTGAAGCCTTCGGGAAAGTCCTTGATGCCGGTCCTTTGGCCTCGCCTTATTCGAAAATGAAAATACCGAAAATACTGAAAGAGGACTGGTCACCCCAAGCATCTATCAAGGATTGCTACAACAGCACTTTACTCATACAGGCAGCCGGAGAATCAGTAGATGCCCGCTCCCCTATCATGCAAATATGTGTCTCGCTATATAAGCAGGCGGTCGAATCTGGTCTTGGAGAGGAGGACATGATTGCCATTGCCAAATCATTCCCGCAACCACCAACCTAATAGAGCTCCGGTATTCCCCGAACCCCGTGACAATAAAGGTGCTGCATAAAATTTCGAAGCACGGGCGTATCGGTTTCGTGCCAAGGGATGGGGCAAAGATGGCCTTTCAGGGAGAGTACCGTCCCCCGTCGTGTCATTAATGTTGTCCAAGGCTGCGGTAGATTTTATAGAGAATAAATAGATTCATCTGCAGGATAGAGGCATAACCTGATTAGTGAATTAGCCCGTGTGATCTTTGAGGGCGCTATCTAGGGAGGAATGCTACACGTGCTCATCCAAGGCCAGCATTACTAGCTCAGATCGAATGGACGGCAATGAAATTCAACCAAAAATAGACTAAGCTGCGTGAGTGCGTCGGCGCCATACATACCACTGACTCCTTGATGTTGCTTAGTTAATACCTACAACCTATACTTAGCGCGGCAAGAAGGGCTAAGCCGTGCAGCAACCCGACGCAGCACTGTCTTACAGCTACGATCGGCCTCTAGCCGATTCAAACCAGCCGTTGCATTCATATGCTCCCGTGTCCTTTGTTGCCGCTTCCACAAGCCGTAGACTATCCATATTTGTGTTCAGGAATTCATCTCCACGACTTGTAATATCGAAGTTCAGCAATGATGTGTCAAAATCGGAGGGGCCAATATTTTCCATTTGCGTGGAAATGTTACGCGCCGGGGACGCTTCTCTCCCCCGCTCGGATAACCTGCCATAATCTAGGAGCTTCCATATTTCTTCCATGTTTGGATGGTGCGGTAGGTTGTTATACACCGACGGGCTTACCATTGCCGACGTGGCGGAGGGTTGAAGTCTGCTAGCGCCCGGGCCTACAAGAGACGAAATGATATAGACGGTAACGATCAGTAACCATAAGATTCGTGAACTAAGTTCGATTCATCGAGAAGGATTGACATGCAAGCTTACCAAGCGCGGATAATGGCGCCACCGACCTGGCGCCTGAGAGAGGAAGTCCAATGACTCTCTGCATAGATTCTGCGACGAGGCCGGATCGTCGGATCGTCGTAATTCCCATATAGTCGATGAGTAGCGCCAGTAACCACTGCATAGTAGCTAATAAAGCTAGAAACGCACAAACGCCGTAGAACCCGCGATAAACCTTTGACGTTTTTGTGACAAGTCAGGAGGACATGGCGCAGAAAGCTGAGTGGAATTAGAGCTTTTACTGATTGTAACTGGCAGCGGAATAAGAAAGGGTAATACAGAAGACACTGGCTGAGAAAGTAGATTGCATGTGAGAAGCACAAAAGCCCCAATGCAGGATCGATTTTGGTTTTGCCACGGGTGTTTACAATTTCTTTATCCAAAGCCGAATCAAAACCAGAGAGGCTTTCCGCCAGGCAAGATTCGCAGGTGAGAAGGGAGCTGTAAATGGAAGCAAACTCGCTGCGGGTTTTCCAGGGGAAATGGGTGGCCGATTGCGGCGACCACCGAAGCCAGCACCTTTGAACCCGGCCGAGTGCTGAGGCAATCAGATAGAGCACTCCTGGTGATCCTAAGCTGCGGACATCTTCAGGTGTCTCCCAACCCCGTAAGGGTAACCCTTTCAGTAACAGCGCTGCTCCTAAAGTCAGGACTGATGGGAAGGCCGAGGGTGCAATCAGCATCTTGCAGCGTGGGCGTGCGTTTCTGGGCTGCAAGATACTATTCGATCAAGTAAGTACACAGACCAGGCCGTCTTTTGGTGCTCCTCTTGGTGTGACAGAGATAGACTTGGATGAGGCTCTGAGAGGAGATCCACATGGAGGGCACATTATCAGGACATGCATGGCGGAAGGGGGGATCAGCAAAGAGGTGTATTAGGCGCTGCAATGTACGGGAGGGGATACCGGCGAAATCAATAACTGATAGCATGTTTGCCGCTTGCACCGTATGGATAGTCATGAAGTCCTCCTCTTGAAACATCCTACCGTTAATATCTTTCCAGGCGACTGAAGCAAAGTAATCAGAAGCCTCATTGTGCCTTCCTTGAAGAGCTCCGTCATTGGAGAAGCCAGCGGCGGTCGCAATGACGGCAAGTAATAGCCATGGGGGAAGGGTATTCTCAGCAAGGCCACGGCGGAAGTTCTCCTCCTGAAAATAGCAGTAGGGTTGGCAATGGCAGTACCGGAAATACGTATCCACTGCGGACTGAATCGTAGCCGTGTCGAGTAGGCCGCCGAAGTTTAACTTTACCGGGTGAGAGCCAGAAGAGCCGACTTGAGATAAGGGCGTGTTCCACACAAGCGAAGAATTTCCCGGCTCACCAAAAGATGAAAGAGTGCTGCCGGCACCATGTCGTCAGACAGCAGTAGCAGTCGGATCACCATGCTAGTCGACAACCAATCTCTCGTTATACATCATGCTCAATTGCGACTCGATCGTAGCAACTCTTGCGGCAAGGGTTTGTGCCTTGAGCGTCAGTCTATCAGCTAGGTAGGGCTAGAGACGCTCCATAGTGCCTACATCCACGGACGTTGCATTCGGGATTAAAGCACCATGTTTTGTTTGATCAATGTTGGAGCCCGCACCTTCATTTGAAGGGAGCCAGCTGCCATCGTATTGACGGTCTTGCTGAAGCCTAGCGCAGAAAGAACAAATAGGTCGCTCTCCCGGACACCGAGTCTTTTTGCGCCTAGACGTATTCTTTCGAATAAGTTTATATTTCCACATGTAGTCACGGCTAAAAAAAAACCAAATGCCTCGGCCGGCATTAGGAGAAGGCATATATAAACTTAGTATAGGGAGGGCCATGGATTCTATCATCCGGGAGATCACCAGGTTTAGGACAAGCTGATGAAAAGTACTACCTGCAGTTTAGGCACGCCTGATGGACACGTTTCGGTTGTCGTTCCATGACCTATGATGTGGCCGAGAAAGTCGGTTTGATGCCGATCGTCCCTGCTACAAGAGTTGTAGGCGGTCGTTTAGAAGCTGGGAACAAGGAAGCATCAAAAGGGGGGGGGGGGGGGCTGGAAATGAGTGAAGCCGAGGTTGGTCTAGTTGTGGCTTGATCTCCCTACTCCTCATTCACGCCACTGTACTAGCCGCAATTCTAGCGTTTACACGGCTGCGTCTTGGCGAGCATCATATCAATTATCTCGTCAAGCTGAGAGCTGAGCTTTTTTTATTCCAAAATGCTATTCTTCACATCGGCTATGATCTAACTTGGTTTTAAGAAGGCAGCAACGGGATTCTCCGGCGAATATTTCGACCGTACTTTATGCAGGATGAAGATCAATGCCACGCACAGTGCGACCAACCCGAGGGGGGCCAAGCACATTTCACTAAAATGACAGCGTTCAAAAAAGCGGGAGGCTTCTCCTTGCGACATCAACGGGAATTGCAATTGCGCCATCTGAAGGAAAATTGCTTGCAAAATGGTTCTGTCACCTAAACCTCCAACTTTTCATCTCGGCATCCTCTCGGGTCGCCTCCCTCACCGAAGCCTTGAGATCAGTCCACCAACCAGTAACAGCGTCACTCTGCCCTTCAAACTCTCCGGCCCTAAGTACCCGTTCTAGTATGATGGTTACCCAAGCCTCGAGCGCAGCAATAACCTGCTGTCGAGATTTGCCATGAAGAACTCTCAGCACAGCGTCGTCGGCCATCATGTCCCTTCCCAGATGGGTATGACGTTGGCATCGCGATACAGTCGCGCCAGGTTGTACTGCATATCCTCGTTCTCCAGATATCCCACGCCGCCCAAGCACTCCATGCACTCCTGTAGGCCCGAGACGGAGGTCTTGCTGCAGTGCCCCTTGAGAGCCGGGGTTAAAACGCGAAGGAGATGCTGCCCCATGTCAATGTCTCTAAGACCTAGAACCTTACCTAGCCAGTCGGTGCTAACCCTGGAGGTTTCAGTGTACGAGACAATCAGGGGCTATTCCGAAACCCCCAACAGGCTGCAGACGAAGAAATTGAATAGGACGTTGCCTCGATACTCGACGTGCATGCACGCAAGGCTGCACATGAATGCGGGCGATGTTTAGGACGGTGGCAATTTCCTTAGTACCCTAGCCGTCCTCGCCGACGAGCCAGCCGCGGACATCTTTGAGCTCGAGCTCAGCGGTAGGCAGAGCCCTAGTGCCCAGTTTGTTCTTCAGACGCTGGATGTGCACGCCGTTAAGCTCCGTGTCGTTCCCGAGGACGTCCCTTTGCAGCAGAAACCGTCTCATCGGCGCGAGGAAGGTGCTTATACCCTTGGGTGTCCGGGTCAGCAGCGTCATCATGTTCGCATCTGTCGCGCTGCTGAACCATTTGAACCCGTCGATGCGCCAAGGGCCTAGCTCACTGCCGTCGGATGCCTTAATGGCCGGCTTACTGTCTGGGTTGTACGTCGCAAGAATCTCCGTCCCGCTGACATCACTTCCGCTGGGTCCCTCTGTCATCCACTGGCCTGTCGTCCAAGCGAACGCGGGATCTCTACTGGCAAGTCTTTCGTGGGCTTTTTTTCAGCACAGGTCTCTGGTCCTGTGATAAGTTGAGGACGGTTAGGCGCTTCCGGAGCAGGCTCGCTACACCATCAGCCATCAGAGTTGGGCAATTAACCCGGGCGGCGCTGCCGCACCAGGGGACATATTTAGCGCAATGATAGACCCTAGAGTATTCCACGTAACGGTTCTCTTAAGGAATCGCCACCATATCTTCTGCGATGCCCAATTCTTGTAGTTTCTGCCATCCCTGGGTGGTGATAAGCTCGCCTTGGCGACAACCCCACGAATCAAAGGTCTTGACGTAAGGATTGTTGCGCTCGGCATCGAGAATCCAGCACATCACCTGCGGAGAAAGCACTTTGTCTCCGAAAGTGGTAAGGTCTTTAGAGACAGAGTCTTAGACCGACTTGTCCATGAAGAGACTTAAGGCGCGGTTTAAGGAGATGTTATCGTGAAATTGATTTGGAACAACGGGCGGGGCCTGGAAAAACCCTACAGTCGAGCTTGAAGGGGTGGCCATGGTGAATGTCACTGTTGCAGATGGTTATTGTGTTTCAGCTGGGTCGACTCGCTCCGACTTGAGGATATGAGGAGTGCGCAGGAGGGTCTGGGTATTTTTTAGGCTTCCTCCAAAGTAGGTGAACGATAGGCAACCCAGGCCACTTCGCTCCGTCCCAAAGTAACCGAAGACTGCCACAATGAATTAGCCCCGGTTAGTATCGAATTCAATCGCTGCGACTTGAATCAAGAGTTTGCAGGCCCACTCCCGCATGTCACAAGACGTGGGGAAATAGGGAGGGCGCCCTCCTAAACTGACTGATCTGGGAGAGGGTCGGCTCTCCTCTGGTGTATCCTCCCATACCTAGTCAATGTTTTGGGCCAAGGTTTCAAGGTCGAGGCACCATTAATCTAGAATGTGTATTCAAGGACTTTTCGACCCTTAAGCTGTCTTCCCGCTCCCACAATCTCAGCCCGTTCCGCTCGAATATACCTGCTGACAACAGTTGGAATACACGGCGCCAGCTTGAGCTTGTTTACAAAAAATACCCGCCATTATCTAGACGGAATTTTCCAAAGTTGCCGTCTATGTATCATATTATCACCGATAGCTCCTTCAAGCAAATGCAGAACGCCTTGGGAAGAATTAGATGACACTGCAATATTAAGACAAGAGTATATGACTCGGCACTCCATTTAGCCTACAGGTCATGTGTTTCAGGATCTCATTCAAACGAAGGGATAGATTGTTGGCCTCGAATTGTGTTCTTCCCGCTTGATTGAACTATGGTCTACTCTATGATACCCACGCATCGCCATCAACGGAGCCTCAGAGCTTAGAGGAGTCAAAAGCGCCGTGACGACCAGCACCTGCACTAAACTTCGCAGCGCCAGCAATACTTTCCGTCGTGATCACTTTGATACCGTTCTCGAACTCATTTCTAAGGGCATCTTCAAAGGACGAGGCGTTATAGACGGAGTAGTAGCAGTTTGAGCGGTCGACATTCATACAGCGTTGAGGGAACGTTAAGAGCTGCTTCGCAATCTTCGTCGCCTCAGCCAAAGCCTGCCCTTTGGGAACGACGCGGTTGGCGAGCCCCATCTGCAGCGCTTCCTGGGCTGGGACACCGCGGCCGGCAAGGACCATATCGAGCGCCCGTCCCAATCCAATGATGGCTTGGAGGCGGACCGTACCGCCATCGATTAAAGGCACGCCGAATCTACGACAGAAGACGCCGAAAACAGCATCTTCCTCGGCGACTCTGATATCACCGAGTAGGGATAACTCTAGACCGCCAGCTACAGCATATCCTGATACTGCGCTGATTATTGGCTTCTTGATCTGCATTCTCGACGGGCCGATTGGGCCTATGTTGTGGCCGTCCACGTGATGCTCAGCATCAATGATGGGGCCCTTATATTTGTTGTTGGAAGGGTTGTACTGGGCGACCGTATGCAGGTCGAAACCGGCACAAAAGGTACCATTGGCCCCGTAAAAGACACAGACTTTCTGATTTGGGTCGTGCTCGAAAGCAAGAAAAGCTTCGGTCAATTTTCTGGCGGTCGGCCCATCAATGGCATTGCGCCGATGGGGTCGGTTGATGGTAATTGTGGTGATGCCATCTGAGGTCTTACTGACCTGGACGGCTTGGGGCTCAGTGTCAGTCATTTCTCTTTCACGACGGAAAACAGTAGCGATAAATACTTGAGTAAGGAACTAAAGGTATATAGACCAGGCGGTCCAAACTCAAAAAATCAACGATAGCTAAAATATATACAACAAAAAAACATAGAGTTATATTCATAACGTCAACCTAACCCGAGGTAAAGGGGTTCTGTGGTGGCTCTCGGCATCGTCGTTCACATAAGGGCGGGGTGAAGGAATTATGGGCACGGTCTGTCTGTCCCGGGTGTCAGGAACCCCCCGCACGGGTAATCCCGTACCCACTGTGGTCTCAGCCCGGCGCCCCGCTAAGTATCCCACCTGCTCCCTCCGAATGTTACTCCTGTTGAATGTGGTTTCTGCGAGGTCGGCAGCCGATCTATAGCCGCTTGGAACGCCCTTGTTTTTACAATTGAGGAGATACGACTCAGTTTTTGCTAGGCTTCCAATTAGGAATCGTTTTCTCCTCTTTTGGTTAGCGTTAATCAGACCCCGGTCCATGGATGTGACCCGCCAATTGCAGTACAGAAGCTGTTGGAATTGGGTAGTGGCTACTAAAGGCAGTAGCTTTTTGTCAGTTGCCTGGCAACTTGTTACAGGTGGCTACCAGACTAGGTAGCCACAAGGGCCCTAGCTACTGGTCTACCGGCCCTAAAAACAAGCTGGAAGGGAGGGGCCCTCAGTATCTTTAATGTTGATATAATAGGTTATAACTGAAGGCTACGGCTTCGAGGAACTATAAGAGAGCTGTCATGTTATTTTAAATGGAATAGTTTCTTATCGCTATGTCAATTCCGAGAAGGCAGTGTAAGAAAATAATCACTTGGGTTTCTGTCCTCCTTTTTACCCTCTGGCACACGTGCACTATCTCCCCCCTTCAATTTCCCATCATCCGTGTCCCTAGATGTCTAGGCCGCAGTGAATCTAGTCGAAAGTAGCTTGGGAACACTGTAGTCGGCCTTAGCAAGTGCATCATGAAGGTAGCCGCTCGAGTGCTGTTGGATAATTATTGCTTAACCCTTACAGATGGGCAAAATTAATATCGATGCTAGTCGTAGTATTATCCGGGGACTTATCACCTTAGATCAAAGCACCATCGACAAACCTTCGGAGCAAGAGGCCGAAGGTATCGGAATGGTTACCAAGTCAGTTCACCTCAATTAATGAGGACAGTCGTGCTTAGAAGGTGGAAATCCGAGGTGATACAGTCGACAGCGACCATGGGGCGCAAGACACCAAGTCGTGATCACAACTAGAGAAACTTGTGACTAGCTCATATAATTCAGCAGTTATTGTAAGCAGCCGCAGGTACCCTTCATCTAGTTTAAGCGCTGGGGGTCGATCTTTGAGACCCCTATAATTCTTTGAATGAATTGATTGCCAAGTAGAAAGAAGATCCCTCATTGATAAGAAAACTTTCTTAACTACCTCCTACTACCTACCCCTTGCCCTCAAATTATCAGAGAAACAGGTAAACCCCGCCCAGAACAACGAAGGCGCCTTTTTGTATTCGCAGAGACTACCGACCTAGCTAGTTTAGGCTTTCTACGCAACAACGATTTTTCATTGCACTCCCATATATAAGCTCCCGACGCTTTGACAAATGTTGGTACGTGTTCTCCCTTATACGGTCGGCCACGACGCCTTGATCCACGGACGCGTACGCGTACGCGCTCATGCGGGAAACAGACTGTGCATACTACTCCATCTTCTAGCTGCTCACGGTGTGTGTTGAATAAAAGGCTGTACTATTATCATGAATTGAGAAGGTCTCCTTGCATTATGTAAAATAGTCGAGATACATGTATTACTAATACATGCTATGTAAAAGGCCGGTGAGCTTGATCGTGATACACGCTTAATCTCACGAGTACAACTCTAAAACAATAAGCCAGAAGCTCGAGGGCTCTCGAATTCTATAAGTGTAAGGCGTCCGCCGACCGAAGGAACCAATCGTGGGCGGGCCGCTCTGTCGCGTAGAAGTGGATATATACTGTTAATTCTAACATAGAATTAACGGCGTTGTTTTTTTTTTCTCTATCCTATCTCCGGCCATGATAATAGGGAGATTGGGATTTCGTCCGACACCGGTGGACGAGCAAATCCCCACATTGACAAAGCTTCGGGGATAGGCGAAACCAAGATCAAAAGATTAAAAGATGCCCTAAGAGGAACCTATCCGCCCGGTCCGGATCTCTCAGCTAACTGCCTCATCTGTCTATGATGATTTATAACGAGCCATGCAGGCAGGGCAGCCGTGATTGGCGACAATCGCAGCCACCCCAAGTACCCCGCTCTTAATAATCGTCTTTCTTAGGCTGCTATTACAGTATTCCTATGTAGCTGGCGTGATTGCGTTATTGCCTTGTTCCTATTGCTTATTCAGAAGACGATATGACGTGCTTTACCAATATTCGTTTCTCCTCTCTTCGATCGCATTGATGTTTGCTTAATGGTTCATGTTACGTTTGCTTCGGCATATAAGAACCCCTCATTGTCCGTTCCTTGACGAGGAGTAATCTTCTGTTCTCCCAATTCTATCCCAGCCCAAAATCAATTCATCCCCCGCCCCCGCCATTTCCGATCAGACCCGATCAATAATACTACGTCGTTTGAGTGGCGCTATCGCAACACAAGGAAATATGTCATCAGAGCCAACAGGCCTAATCGCCAAGAGCGGCATTGAGCTGCTAACTTTCGGTATGTAATCAATTACCTTGTATACGATATTTGATTTGATATGGCGTGGGCATTAACGAGGTGCAGGCACACCTAATGGCTATAAAGCTAGTATCCTCCTAGAGGAGCTGAAGGCGGCCTACGGAAAAGACTACACATGGCAATCCGTGAATATCAGTAAGAACACACAGAAGGAGCCTTGGTTCACAGCCGTCAGCCCCAATGGCCGAATCCCGGCTATCGTAGATCATGATCGCGACGGCTTCTCTGTGTTTGAAGGTCTCGCTATCCTGGGCTACCTTACTCGTCGCTATGACCCTGAACACAAGTTCAGCTTCCCTGTCGAGAGCAAAGAGTACGACGAGGCCGAGACGTGGCTAGCATGGCAGCACGGTGGTGTCGGTCCTATGCAAGGCCAAGCAGGCCACTTTGTCCGCTTTGCTAAAGAGAAGATCCCCTACGGTATTCAGCGCTACGTTGGCGAGACGGAGCGACTCTATGGTGTCCTCAACACTCGTTTAGAGGGCCGCGACTATATCGTGGGTAACAAGTTCAGCATTGTCGATATAAACCTTGTCGGCTGGGTCAACGTCTCGCGGCTTTCAGACATCGTTCTCGAGGACCAGTTCCCCAACGTCGCAAAGTGGCTTGATCGCATCCTTGCACGCCCTGCAGTTCAGAAGGGTTTCGCCATTCCTCATGCGTCGCCTTTGACTAATGCTATCGTCAAGGAGACGCTTGCGGGGTCTGACGCCGAGAAGAAGAAGCCGTTCGAGGACACGCATAAGCTGATACAGGATGCTAAGGATCAATACGGGTATAAATATGCCTCACCTTAGGTAGCGCGCGGCTGTCAGGAACAGGAAACGTTATTGTTATGTAATTACACAAAGTCTTGATTGTAGCAAAATAACTACACATAGGTCACTTGATGATTTCATCGTAATTGTGCCTAATGCCTTCGCCGACGAGGGATACGTAGGGGTGAATTGAATAGTTCTGTAAGTAGGGGTTCTGCAGGGCTACAGGGGGACTGGGTGCTCTGAAGTACGCTGTAGATTAAGTGGGTTCAATTTGGCTGAAAGTGCAACATACTATACAAGCCGGCGTGAGATATTCTTCAAAGGATCGGTGACATAACTGTCTACCTAAGTACCTTCGAAATAAAACTGCGAGATTCGCCTGATATGACCATTCTGATCGATAGTGTGAGGTGGCAGACGGGCATAGTGTCATCTCTGCGGGGTCTCTCACCAGCTTCCTGAGCCTAACAATAGAAGCTAGGCGGGGTAAGGATCTACTGATCAGGGTGAAGCTGAATTGAGTCGTCGGGTCCACCATCAAGTGTCCTACCTTAAGCAGATTCCTAGATCCGTCTCAGACTAGCGGCCGTTGAAACTAGACTCTTCGGAATCATATCGTGCATGTGTCCGTCTTAGTGATCTCTAAATATGGCTAAGTGGGTAGTGCTGTAATCTAAACATAGTATGTCTCCGAAGTCTATGTTCCCGAAGCTATCGTAGGGCTACATATTTCCAAAAGTATTATACGTAGTATGATAGCCTGCCAAGTCGGAAGTCCGATCTGACGTGAGGCGAGTCGATTCAATATCTTTCCACACTTCCTTCCACGCTCAACCTAAGTCAACATTCCCTTCCTCAATACTATTTCACCCCAGGGTTAATCACAATGTCGAATAAAGAACCAAATCTCAGGACCTATCGTGCCAACTGCCACTGTGCCGCCTATGTATACGAGGTGACATTGCCAGAGATCTCCACGGCCTCCCAGTGTAACTGTAGCGTATGTTACAAAAAGGCCGCTCTCTGGGTCTTTCCCAAGCCTAGCGATGTGAGATTTGTTAAAGGGGATCCGACCACGCTGACGAACTACACTTTCGGGAAGAGGAATTTTACTCACAAGGTATGTCGCATTACGATGGTGATGTTGTTAGTTGGCTATGATTAGTGATATGACCTTGTTAGATGCTAACTCTAGGTTTCAATTTAGTTCTGTTCTACATGCGGCAATTCCATCATGTTCATCGGCTACTTGGAGCCCCCAAGTCCAGGTGATGATAAGGAGCCCGAGAACGGTATTAACGTGCGTTTGTAGTGCCATCAGCCCGGGACATTGGATAAGGCGGAAGTCTAACAAGAAATCAGGTCAGATTGTTCCAGCGCGGACAGGTAGATGTCTGGGAACTTCCTCTCAAGAAGTAAGCTCTCAAGGGTGGTCACCAATCCTTCAAAGTGATATTCACGATTTGGTAATTTTAGATTCGACGGGGCTTCGTCGTTGAAGCCTGCTTACGAGCCGCCTCAGTTCACAGGGCCTGAGCCCTCAGCGGAAATTGAGGGAGGGAAGCTATATACCGGGAGCTGTCATTGTGGAGCTGTAACCTTAGCCTTGAAGTCGAAATCTCTCGACAAAGACTTCGCGGAGAAGATTGCAGAGTGTGACTGCAGCAATTGCATCAGAGTAAGCACCAGAGTCCTGAAAAGCATTTGGTGGTGCTTCCTCGGTGCGAGATCCAGCTAACCAGTGATATTGGGACACAGGCAGGTTGCGTATGGATATACTCTAAGAAGGCGCAGATGGTGATTGAAGGGAAAGAGAATCTCGGCCGATATTTATTCGGTAATAAGTTCACGGAGAAGACTTTCTGCAATATCTGTGGTGTTCCTATCCACAACGAGTTACTAGAGTTCACAGAAGAAGAACTCGCCGTTAGGACCAAGGAGGAAAGGGACTGGATTGTAAGCGGACAAGACTTCGCACCCGTCAATCTGCGCATCATTAATGGTTTGGATGTGAACGATTTGAACATTAGCCAGCTCCATGGATGGTCGGTCTTACAGCCTCCATACGTTGAGCCATGAGGAGGCGGCGTTGGGGTCAAATCTTGCGAGTCTCGAGTTGTACGATACGTCGGTAGTTACGATCTCAGCTTATTCTACGGCTGCAATGAAAGCCAGCAACGCTACTATTAAATGTTCTCCCATGTATAGCGTTAATGACTTTCTCCCTAACCCTCACTTCCATCAGGCTCAGGTAGGTGCGCAGAGGTATATATTCATTGTGCATACGAATTCTTAGCTGGATCCATCGCACTCACTATACGCTTTTACTATTCGCTCGGTTTATTTGTGGGGGTCGCTGCCGTCCGTTTCGCTAGTATTGCATTCATTACTTCGTAATATAGAATATCACCGGCTGAGGGGGCATGGTTTCCTTTAATACAAATATTTCTTATATTCAAAATTAATTAATCAGTTAATCGTGAGATCTAAAATGGTTGCTACTGATTGCGATGGGTGTGATATTGACGTTGTGGAGGTAGTGGTTGTAGTGTGTTGACAAGCCCATTCACGTAGGTAATATAGTCACGCCCCCATGCCTCCCCCACGCTACGGCCATGTGCATGTTGATCACATCACGGCTGCGCAGTGTGTGGCGCTAGAATGACCTTGGTACTAGCATACGGGTAGATGAAAGTTCGCCAGGAGAAGTACCGAGACGCCTTAGGGTCAACAAGCTGCATATCCCACTTGGTGATGAACAAGCCAAGCATGGTTTTAATAGCAGCAGATGCATACCATCTTCCTGTGCTTTTCAAGACTTAGCAAAATACAATCTCGGTGAGAATGACTAAGAAAACGTCATACCAGGCTGATTTTCCGGTCCCCCAAAGCTGCGAGTCGGACAACTCTATGAACTGTGACGACTTTCCTGGTTCTGGGATCTGAAAACTACTCGATATCAAAGATCGTCCATCTTCCGAGAAAAACCGGTTGAGGACATCCGGTTCAACAAAACGAAACCCTCGGAATTCGTTCGCTTGAGCGTAGTTAGCCGGATCAAGGCTGACTCCTCGGGCCGCCGTACAGATCCACTGTCCTTTCTCAACTCTGGTGCCATCAGATAGCTGGAATGGTTTTGTGGCTTTCCGTCGCGTGCTGACTAGGATAGCTGTCAATTAAGTGGTCGAATAAGTCGCGATTGAGAGTCATTTAGTACATACCAGATTCGACAGGTGTCATTCGCGCCGACTCTTTTATAAAACTGTCCATGAGTGGGAAGAGCTTTCCGCCAGACTCATCGAAAGCTTTCCACGTTGTACGTTCGATTTCCTTTCGCAGGGGCTCTACATACTCCGGATGGAGGCAGAGATCAAACAACGCGACACATGCTGTCTTCGGCCATTTAGACTGTAAGAGATTACCTTATTTATTGTTTAAGATATGACTCAAGAAGTGGTTCTTACCGTTGATGTAATGTGGACGGATCCGAACCAAACTGCGATCAGTTCATGAATAACGCGCTTCACCGTCCATGGTTTTGTCTTGGGGGAGGTTTCCATTATCCAGCGGATGCAGTCGTTCTGTGATTACTCTGTATTAGTACTTTCCAACTTGAAAACTTTACCTGCTTACATGTTCAGGCACGTCGTAGCCAAGTCTGAGTCTCTCGCGCTCCTCGAAACGCCTCGAAACCACTGGCTCTAAGGCATCGTACACAATTCTCCCCGAATTCAGCTTCTTGGCAAGAAACTCTCCCATACGCCTTGTTGCGATTAATCTATCTAAATGTGAAGAAGTCATTCAAGGCGTGCTAAACTTACTCAGAAATAACCCTAGGCAGCAGTCTTATCACCTCGGCGATAATGAGGGTTTCTTCAACGAATATCATGGCAGATTTCATAAACTGCTCGTCCGCACCTTATAAGAAAAGTTAATATTAAAATCGTTTAAACTCTCATCCTGCACTCACATAGTCCCTTGCCGAAAAGCGCGTATGCGTTGGATTGAGCAATCGCTCGGATAACCATGGGGTATGCCGGAGATATCCTTCGACCTGTACGATATTGTCTCCTATCAGCCGTAGAAGAGCACCTATTTCATGTAGACTCCCTTACCATCAGAGATTGGATGAGATTCGTAAAGTTGGTTAAACAAGGCAGACATTGAGCACCTCATTTCCGGTAAAAAGTGTGGGAGATGACCAGTTAACAAGGTACGCAATGTCTTAAGAAGTGGTGCACCATCTGCCCCCTTCCTATCGTGCCACATGAAATCGACCATTGTATGTCTTGGTTGGAGGACTTCTTTAGCTGCGGCTAGGAGAGAAAGTACCGCATCTGGCGCGGCACTATTCATGATCCGGTATTAGCAATAACTTTCATTGAAGGTTAGACAGTTGCTGTGGGGAGCGAGGTGTTCACCTCGTATGAGAATCAGTTTTCCCCTAAACGAGGAAGAAGATGGCTTACTCAATTTCTTTTATTTGGTCGAAAGAGGAAACAACAATATACCGATTGTCAGGCGCATCCACAAAAAATGGTTTGCCATTGGACTACGAAGTATCAATGTGTTAGTTGCTATGTCAAGTCGCAATGGTATATAGAAGTAACTAACTCGGTCGTATCTGTTTTGGATCATCTCTGGGCCTCTAACTAGAAACAGCCAGGCCATGAATCGTTCTTTAAACACTAGAAGAGGAAGAACAAACAGGGACAGGCTCTTCTTGAAGCCTCGCTGGATAGAAAAGTTCACCACCAAAGCCAACCAGATGATGACCAATGCTAATATGGCGGCATCCTTGAGGAGAAACCACTCCAAAGCGCTGGAAAAGCGTGTAAACATCAAGGATAGCATCTTTCGTGCCCAGCGAGAAGGTTATAGGGTGAAAAGTGTTGATTTAAACGAAGTGAAAGAAAAGCGCGCTAGTAATTAGTAAGGAGCTATAGAAGCAGGAAGCAGGAAGCCTATTTATTGAATACCTCGCCATTCTTACGTAATTTGGGCTTTGTTGAAGTCCTTATATAGTTCGCTAACCTAGGTATATACAGCTCTTGGTTGCCTGGTCACTTTATCTGACTCGTTGTATAGTGTACTTTTTCTTTACGTTGTGTAACCTAGTGCGTTACTCGGCACGATTGGAATGTCCCAGAATAAGGTATTAGCACATACCATATATGGCCAACTTCCTCGTAAATATCGGGCTAGTCTAACATCAAGAATCCGCTCTTTTATTCGTGTCGCCGTGCTTGGGGTACCTATCACCTAGACTTATGATCTTGCTGTGAGCAGGTATACTTGTTGCGGGGGCGTATCAATCCCCTGCTGCATTTGACTGGTCGGGTTTTATGTAGGGTTTTGCGTCCTACGCTGCTTTTCAACCGACCGACGTCGTATTGTTAAGCTGCGGTGCTAAGGAGGTGATTATCATGTGACGCGTCCTCTCTTTCGCATCCTTGTTACACCTAACCCAACATCCTACAATTGTCTCGATGCCGAATAAGAGATGCACCAAGAGTATACGTTTGTATAAGTGCGTGGCACAGCCCGCTGCCTATTTACTTACAATGTACATAAGCAAGCCGATAAGTAGCCTGCCGACTAATTCCGCCTCTAAAATCATTCACCTCCATGTCACTAGCTATAACGCAGAGGCTCTTTGTGTATGGCAGTAATCTAGTGCAACAACGAACGTAAAATCAGTACACACTTGCCGTGCTGACACTCCACACCCTCCATCCATTCCATCTACCGTACTGTCTGTCAGTCCCCCCCTTACTTGAAAGACTGCGCAGCGCATATCCCTAGCCTACATCAGCCACTGTCTCACAAGGGTGTTGAAAGCGTCTAATCTGATCGGGTAGGAGCAAGACAATAGGCAACTATCCCTGTGGACGTAACGTCAAGTCTGCACGGGTAATCATAGTACTCTGATCACGAAAATATTTGTGACGACTTGTGCTAGGGAAGAAATGCGTAGGGATGGTGTGTGTGCAAAGGCGGGATGCTAAAGATGGACTGCGGACTTACCGGTGGGATTAGGGAGACCCACAGGCATTCTGAGAGATGAGGGTGTGTTGCGATTACATCTATCATGTAATGACCTATGATATACGTTCATCTCACTGTTTCTCTAGGTGCCCATTCAAGACGTGGTATTTCGATTTCTCCTCCCCCCCCGTACTGCTTCGAGTCCTACCGTATTCTCATGTACTCAGAATAGGTTTTAAAAGACAGATCTCGTCAGAGCCGCACAGGCTAAGCTACCTAAGTTCGTGGATGATGGCTAGCATTAGTCACGTCCTGGAGAATTGTTGATTTCAAGCCACTCATCATGCTATCAATACTAAAATTACCTACGAGGAAACTACCAATGTTAGTAGATAGAGACCTAAAAGTGGATGATGAGGATGGTGGTGGTGGTGGTAGTAGGACGCAGAACCAATCTCAGTCGGCTGCTCTGACGTAGCGTATCATAGCGAGCCTCAAGGCCTATGTTATGATAAATACTCTCATATGGACAGCCGTTACTAACCCTATGCAGTGTAACGGATGGCGCGTAATAGGTTTAACTCTTATCACTAATTACTTCTATCTAGCTGCCGGATTTGGAACACTTTCTGTGAGCTAGTGGAAGAAACACTTCCTTACGATTTTGAATAAGGAGAAGAACGGGACACATAGTATATCGAGCAAGCGAATTCAAGGGGTTTACTATAGACCTCTGCACTTGTGCAGGCCTAGGCAACGGTCCACTAGATGACGCCGTCACAAAGTGGGAAAAGGAGGCACTATGTATATATCCCGGTAATAGTCACCAAGGAGTTAGGGTCCCCGCGCAACAATGAGATATGTATCTCAAGCCTATAGTTGACCCCTTCCTAGCAGACGCAAACTCGGTTTCAAACGGGCTTGCGATGAAACCCACCCCCCTTCCTCCAGTAAGGTTATACAAGGTAGACAGCAGCGCGAGACCCTCCGTGCTAATGGCCCGCTGTCACGCCAGCGAACCCACATGCCGCCCCAATCCCTGACGTGGCTATACGATAGAGGGCCCTCCTCGTTCTACCCTGTCTCCAGACGGTATAACTGTCAATGAGGCCGGCGAACGTTCCATACACAGCCAAAATAACGTCAAGAGCTTCCATCTGGCCCTTGAAATATAGCACGAACATGACGAGGCCAATTGTTGTCGTTCGGACTTGTGCAATCACCATGACCGGCGCGGCTGCGGGTGACTCGGCGATGTGAAGGGGAAATCCGAACGCGAGAAGAGATCTTCGTGGGCTAGTAGTCGGCCAGAGAATGGCGACAGTGCTCACGGATGCGGCGAAGAGGGCAGGAATGTGCCGCCACTCGAAATGATCGAACATAGCGCAAGGTGCCTGTTTATCAATCTTTGATGGAAAGTGAATAACAAGATAAGCGTGAAACACACTCAAATGACAGCCTTATGGGGAATCGGGGGGGAAGGGGAGTTAGCGGATGTTCGCAATGCTCTGATGGGTGGCGATTTTGGAGTGTAATCTATCCCTTATTGCAAAGGTTGGTCGCAGGACTCATGGCAGTATAGATAAAGACTTCAGGTAAGGAGACGATTGAAAACTCGGTAGGGCGATAATTCGTTAAACTAATAATTACACGTCCCCAAGCCTTTTATGCGCCTCGTTTTATAACAAGTTAACGTGTCTTTCTAGTAGACGAATAAAGATCTAGCAGACAGGCTTCCAGTGCAACGTCGGCGACAGGGATTGCGGCAGGCAGCCTGCTCAGGGTCCTGCACCGCATTGTCATAACAATCCTTCACATGCGCCTGATGGCACATGGGGTCTGGGGCGTTACATGTGCTGATTACCTGCTTGAGTACACATGCAGGTCATCGCTCACGCTCGTCGGTCCGATAATACGACGAGGTCTCCTAGGATGAAGGCAGCAAAGAAATCCTGTCGCCAATCCTTCGAACAACAAATACAGTCGTTGGCCTCACAATTACCAACTTTTGCCCTCCTTGAAAAGCTGGAAAAGATAGAATTGTTCAGCATTTCGCCATCTTTCATCAGAAAAAGCCTTACATAGCTACTATAAACCTCCCACCATGTCTGGTCTGCCACCTGGCGCCGATCTTTCTACGATACCCCTGACCGTGAATCCGAATGGCAGCCCTCCCGACTTTGACGGGGGCCCATCATTACAGACAGCGGTTTTGGGCACCGGTGTAGTATTCATCACCGTGAGCTTCACAGTCTTACTCATCAGACTATACGCGGTGTTCAAGACCACCAAGAGGCTTTACGCTGAAGACTGTGAGCTTACAACCTCTTTACCACTACTCTCTTCAGTTTCACTAATATTTTCCTGATGACAAGATGCCTGTTCCGTAGGTGAACTGTTTGCAATCGCCTACTGGGTGACTAATTATATAGGTACGCTTGACAAGTCCCGCTCGCGTCATCTTTCATACTAAAGAGGCTCCTTGACGTTAATAGCACACTCGCGGGCCGGTTTCAGGCATTCGTGGGATACCCCGCTCTCAGAGTTGGCCTTCATCTCTAAAGTAAGTATTCAACCCTAACTCCTGGACTACATCGATACCTCTCTTGAATTATCAGCATATGTTTTCTTCTAACCAACCATAGCTCGACGTGGTGGAGCAAGCCCTCAGCGGCGTTGCTCATACTCTCATGAAATGCTCGATAATTCTGTTCTATATCCGGATATTCAGTATTCTGAGATGGATTCGAATTATCTGTTACACGCTACTAATTTTCACTCCGATTTTCTACGCCACTTACGTCGCTCTTGGGCTGGCGTATTGCATCCCCGGTCCAGGTAAAGGGTGGCTTACTTCACCAGCCACCTGTACTAATATTTCTGTGCCAGCAACAGTTGCGGCTGGCGCTGTTGCCGTTCTCATAGACATTATTCTATTCGTGCTGCCATTCTTTGTCGTCTCGAAACTTAATCTCAGCAGAGATAAGAAAAAGGCACTAGTCATTGTGTTTTTGATCGGTGTCTTGTGAGGCTCCCGCAGAATAATTCTGTACAGTCGTGGCTAATATCGATTAATATAGGATCATCGCATCGAGCGTCGCGGATCTAGCATTTAGGGTCATCGTCTATCTTGGTCTTGATGATCCAATTTGGAATGCAACACAAGTCACCATTACCTCGTATGTACTTGTGATGTTAACAGAGGGGTAGAAATTAACGAGAATTAGGTACACAGAGATGTTTGGTACGGAGATAGTTAGCTGTGCACCAGGATTGTATTCTTTCTGGCGTGCTTCAGTCACTCAGAGTTCAGCCTATCACAGTATCCGCTCACTTTTCCTCGGCAGCTCAAAATCGTATACGACAACTGCAGTTCATAGTGATGGAAAGCCCCATTCTTGTCCTCCTGCTGAAGCCTGCTCTTTCTGTTCACACGGCCAAGATGGAAACCACATATACGCTTCGGTGTCATCTCAAGAGCTAGTGAGCCCGCCAATCCCACTAGAAGGTATAACAAAACATACGGTCATCAGGCAGCACAGCAACACTGAAAGCACCCTCGAGAAGAGCCAAAATAGGTCATTAGAGATGCAGAACACAACTACGGAGTGGTAAAGGTTGCGAACGGTCTATCAGCCCTTTAGCAGGTAGCGTTGATGTCGAAACGTGTCCTCTCTCACGGAGGAGCCAAGTTGATCCGTTGAAGGAAGTGAATTAGTTTAGTCTGTATATGTAACCTGCTAGGATATACTTGAATAATCTAGTGTTCTAAGTTCTATAACTTGATCAAGCGAAAAGTTATTTCGCTAACACAATGTTTGCTTCGATAACTAAACTTAACGGGCTCTTAGCGACTTCACTAATCCCCGCCATCACTAGGTATTTATTATTTCGGGTGATGGTTCTTACACCAATAATGACGCACGTTTTGTTTACTCTGCCTATCAGTAGATAGTCTAGCTCCCTAAGAATTTACAGAATAGTCTAAGTTAGGATATGAGGGGCTATCTGGGCTTAGCACTCGTTGGAAACATTCTCGCCACCTTGAGACCTATGTGACGTATTAGAAAGGGGCGTTAGAAATAAATCAAGCAGAAGGTATATATTAAGTCACAGTGCGCTCCTGTACTTGAGCAAAGTCCGGCAGGCGATCACCGCCGCCGAATAGAGATGAGTCAGAGTACATGAAAGGCCATTTCCTCCCTTGCAGCTGTATTCAAACTCATGGCAATGAGAAGGCCGGGATTACGGTCGGGATCGTCGGAGCCTCTGTAGGTCAACGTAGGGAGTATGTATGATTCCTGCTGTTGTGCGAGGCCTCTGAGTCTCAGACCATATACATACATGTGCTTTGTTCCACCCCTAGTCATCGTGACAAGGATATTCGAACCCATATACCATCCTGCAGATTTGTAGCGATAGGTAGCTAGACCTATTATGGGTCTGTGTCACGTTGGCTTCGCCTATACCCAGCCTAGATAGGTAGTACTAGTGATGGGTCCATATAAAGCTGACAAGATATCTCCGGTTTCCCTTATTTTCCCATTGTCGCCCTACCAAGATCTACCCCGCAGGCTTGTTGGACGGAGCACACCATGAGGGTTACAGATCACCCATTGCTTTCACTGTCGTACCAATACTTTGCTTAGTAGATTTCGGTGAGATTGTGGTAGGATCGGCGAGTAAAAAATCGTGGAGGCGGCTGCACGTAATACGCAGTGCCCAATCCTCATTGACTTGATTGGTATTACAAAATTCCAATCTACAATGTAAGAACCTACCCCGACGTGACATCGCTCCTTGTGTCGATAATTATAACTTTCGTATCGTGTACTTGCCGCCTACGTTACGACAGGATCATCTTCCATGTTTGTGATAATATAGAACCCTCCAATGGAGTCTTCATACTATTTGATCAGAGCCAACCCTTATAATACGAATAGATTATACAGCCCCTCCTTGTCCCCGGTCGAGGACGAACATGCCGTAAACACTGGCTGCGGGGGTGTCAGACCCGGGCCTCGAACGAGCGACAGCCCTGGCAGGCCTTACTGGTTACTACATCTCATATCTACCTACCTAGACAAGCGTATGTTAGGTACTTATTCGGTTTTGCAGCGCCTGTGTAAGGTTGCGGAAAACGTGCACCACCCGGAATAATAATTGGTTCCAGTAGAAGACGTCATGTTATTTTTTCTTGGCCATGGAAAATACAACTTTAAAATGTACACCCTTTTAGGTAACGGCACGTATAATTACCCTAAGATTATGCTTGTTTAGTTTCCGCAAACTTTTACTTAGGAGAAGGGAGAAGATTCACTGCTAGCACTGCCACTGCGGGCACAGAGAGCTTGAGATTCACACTTCATCTCTCCCTAGTTGTTCTACTCTGTAGGGCCTGGATTATTTGAAAAAAAAACCTCAAGATCGAGAATGACGTCGACAACTAAAGCCGAGCAATTACAGATAACCCAGGCATCGGCCGACGATGGCAGAGTTGCTGTTGACACGTTCCAACTTACATGGCGCATCTGGTGTGTTTTTCTAGCCTTGACTTTCTTATCTTTCATGGCGTCGATAGACTCAACAATCATCACGACTTCTCTTCCTACGGTCGCCAGAGAGATCGGAGGCAAGAGTGTGTACGTTTGGGTAGCGAACTCATACTTGTTCGCGTCGACCGTGCCACAACCTCTATACGCCCAACTTGCGAACATTTTTGGGCGTCGAAATCCCCTCTTTGTTGCCATTGCTTTATTTTTCGCTGGCAGTGGTATTGCCGGTGGCGCCCACAACCCGGCCACCCTCATCGCGGGGCGCTCGATTCAAGGCCTTGGCACAGGCGGCCTGTATGTCCTTTCCGACGTCATCATCTGCGATCTCATCCCGCCACGCTTTCGTGGCCCGTTTCTCAGCGTTGTTCTGTCCTCTTCAGCCCTCGGGACAACGGTCGGACCCATAATCGGCGGCGCTCTCGCGCAAGCTAACTGGCGCTGGATTTTCTGGATCAACCTCCCTGTGAGTAAGAACAACACATGTCTAAGCACAAGCGCCGAACGGAATTGACTGGGAGGTTTAGGCCGTGTCGGTCTTGTTCGGCGCTGTTCTATTTGCTCTTCGAGTAAATTATAGACGCAGTCCAACATGGCGCGCTGCACTGTCTCGTGTGGATTTCTTAGGCAACGCGATCTTCATACCTTCTATGATTTCCCTCTTCTTTGGCCTCATCATGGGCGGTAACAAGTCTATGGGCTACCCATGGAGTTCCTGGCGGGTTATATTGCCTTTGATATTAGGCGTACTCGGTTGGATTTGTTTCCATTTGTATGAAGCATCACCGACCTGTAGTGAACCCAGCGTACCGCCCCGGTTGTTTAAGCACCGGACCTCTGCGTCAGGATTCGCTATTATATTTCTCGCTAGTATTGTCATACAAGGGATTAGCTACTTTCTGCCTATTTATTTCCAAGCTGTTCAGGGTGCTTCTCCTTTACTCGCTGGCGTCTACTATTTAGCCTTTACCGTCGGTCTTATTCCCCTGGCAGGACTTGCTGGAGCGTTTCTGTCCAAGACCGGGCTATACAGGCCGGTTCATTGGGCTGGGTTCGCCTTAAGCGCTATTGGGGTTGGCCTGTTTTCTATGCTTGACGAGAATACATCTGCGGCTACCTGGAGTGGCATCCAGATAATTGCGGCGGGCGGCTCTGGCTTCATTTTTACAGTTACTTTGCCCTCCACCCTAGCCCCCCTTTCTGACTTGGATGTGGCAGTAGCCACTGGCACTTACTCGTTTGTACGTTCCCTCGGCCTTGTTTGGGGCGTTACCATGTCTTCCATTGTATTCAATAACCAAGTGGATGCTCACCTTGGCACAATAACCAACCCATCGGTGCGAGACCTCCTGGCGGATGGTGCCGCCTATACTTTTGCCTCCGGGCAGGGTATCGAAGCCCTGCCTAAGACAAGTAGGAGCGAGGTGATCTATGTCTACGTCCAGGCCATGCGCGTTGTCTGGTTCGTCTGTGTTGGTGTGTCCTCGCTAGGGTTTTTGATAACGTTTATTGAGAAGCACGTCGAATTGAGAAGAGACAACAAGACAGATTTTGGTCTAGTTGATGATAAGACCACAAGCGCTACCGGTGGGGAAGAAGGACTCATTGCGCCGACCGAGGCATCAAAAGTTGAATAGTATGGTACTTCAAAACAGCTATAACCAAGAATATAGAAGCCCTAAGACAGTTTAAAGGAGACTGTTAGATATAAGCGATGACATGCGATTAAATGGATTAATATAATTAAATTTTATTCGCAAAATTTTATTTACAAAATGAAATATATAAAAGCTTTTAATAAAATAAAATAAAAATTTTAAATTAAGTTTAAATAAGTGTTAACGCATAAGCTAACAGTACTACTTACAGACCGTACGCTTATAAACTATTTAGCTACTTTATTTATACGCTTTATGCGTATTTAATTACTTAGCAATTTTTTTACTAATTTTAATTTTACGATTTTTTTTTTATATTTATTTAATTTTTTGTTTTTTGCTTTTTATTGCTATGTTTTTAGTTAACGCTTAAAAGCGCGCGCAAGTTGTAGTACGCAATATAAAGCTTAAAATATTAGTTTATGCAGCAGCTAAAAAGTAAAATATGTTTTAGTTATATATAAACTGCTGGTTAGTTAGTATGCTTATTAAAAAAAAAAAAAATTAAAACTTTTAAGCTATTTTTTTATATTTAAAAAGTTAGTTAATATATTAAACAGTTAGTTAAGCTAAACTAAACTATGCTTTTTTGTTTATAAAGTTTTAGCAAATAGTTTAACAAATGTTTAATGCGTATAAAAATATGCAAGTGCTTAAAAAAAAATAGCATTGCTGTTTTTTGTTTAAAAATCTGTTTATAACAACTGTTAAATTAAAAACAATTAGTTATTATAACAGAGCGCCCCACATTTATTAAGCGAGTAGCTAATTAGAACAGCGCTAGTAAATACGGGACAGAAGCGCACTCTGGTATAAGCCAAGAAATTAAATCATATAGTTACATGCGTAACTATAAAACTATCCAAGGTTTAGCCAAGGGTGCGCATATAACCAGTATTATAAAGCGCACATAAATAAAAAAACTTTTTAGTATATAAATAAGATAAAAGATAACCTTTTAATACACGCTTTTAAAGAGGTTTAAAAAGCGCTTTTAAAAGCGCTAGTTCTATTTTACTCTGCAAGCTAAAATCCTGTTAAAGTTATTTAAAAGTTAACAAAGTTATAATAGTTAATATTAACTTTTTTTTAATAAACTTAAAGCTTTAAAAGTTTTTTATATTTTTATTAAACGTTTTTATAATACTAACAAAATAAATATTTGCTAAAACTAAAAATTGTTAAGCTTTTAAAAAAAAAATGTTAAACAAAACAAATAAATTACTGCTTTAAAATGTAGTAGCAATAACAAAATAGTTTTTTTACTGCTAATTATTTTTAAAAATGTTAAAATATAAAACTAATAATTTTTTTATTAAAACGTTAGTTTATAAAACGATTAACGTTTTAAAACGTTATTTAAAAATTAAACAAATAATAAAATAATATTTAATTAATTAAAAAATATGTTTATATTTTTTATTTAAGCTTAGCATAATAATATATAAATAGTTTTAATATATAATAGTTATAATTTATATATAAGCAATACTTTTTTATTGCTTTATTTGCTAAATAAAATTTAGCTAATGTTTTATAAGCTTTATTATAATTATATAATATAAACGTTAAACTTAAATGTTTTTAAGCTTTTAAAAAAAAAACTTAAAAATTTATTATAAAAAAGTTTTAATATAGTTTTAAAGCTTAAACTTTAAAAAAAAAAATATTAAAAGTTTATACTTTTATTTAAAAGCTTGTTTTAATATTTTAAATAATTAAAAACGTTTAAAAAACAGTTAAAATTTATTTGTAAAACTATTTAAAGCTGTTATTATTAAAATATATAATATTAAAAAAAAAAGTATAGCTAAAACATAGCTTTTAGCACTTATAACAGCAAAAAAAAAGTTAATACTAAATTTTATTATAAAAATAACTAACTTATAAATAAACATATTTTTAAATAACTAAAATTTTTAAAACAGCTGTTATAAATTAACTACTTTTAATTTTGTTTTTAACTTTTTTTTATAAAAACTGTTTATTAAAAAAGCTAAAAAAAGCTTTTAATTATTAAGCTAATAAAATTGTATGTTTTAAAACTAAAATTAGCTAGCTTAAAACTAAAATAGCTAAAAAAAAAAAAAAGTATTAGCAAAGCATAAAAATTGTATTAAAGCAAAAATTAATACGTATAGCTAATGTATACAAAACAAAACAAAAGCTAAAGCATAAAGTTGTTTATAAAAACAAAGCTAATAATTATTAAATGCTAAGCATACTAATTAAATTAGCAAACATTTAGCAAAAAAACAAAACAAAAACAAAAAACTGTATTTTAATAAAAAACATTAAAAATTAGCGATCGCAATTAATTTTGTTAAAATCTAAAGCTTTAATTAAAAAGTAGTAGTTTTAATATAAAGTGGTCCATAAGCGTACGGTTTGTAAGTAGTGCCGTTAGCTTATTATAAGCGGATTAACACTTTAGCTTAGCATAACTTTGTAAACTAATTTATATGCAAAAATATTTACTTTACTTTATTATAACTTTGCAAAAAACAGTTTTATAAAAATAAAATTAGTATTATTAAATTTGCAATTAAATAAAGAATTTAAATATATTTTTCTTTATTTTTTAGCTATTTTATTTAAGCTTGCTAATACGACCCCATAGAGGGTGTATCCCCACGCGCCGTGGCGCGTGCTATTAAGTGTTAAATATAAAGGATATGATCTTATTCGGTATATTAACTAAAGGGGTATTCAATAACAAACCCATGTTAAAATAACAGGGGCTTTTATACAATTCTGCCTACAAACGCAGTTATTACTACATAAAACTTATATTATAATTAATAAATACAACATATTTAACCTAATTGCATGCTGTTGCTTATATTTAATAATTAAAAGTTTTATTGTTATATTAAACTATTAATTAAATAGCTATTAGCTTAATTAAGCAATTAATATGTAAAAACCAACTAATTAAAACGCTAAAATTGCGTTTAAAAACGCAAACAACTTTTATTTTTAAAATAAAAAGCTTAAAAATAAAGTAGTTAATTTAAATTTATAAAATTATATTACACTAAATTTCAAAATAAAAATATTATAGCTAAAACAACTAATTATGTTTAAAATTAAAAATTATTTAAAAGCAGTAATAACGCTAACATTAGCTATAAAATTTTTTTTAACTATAAACTATAAAACAATAAACTTAAAACTTTTATAAAGTATAACTAAAATAATAGCTATTAAAAAAAACGTTTATAATATAAATTTAAATAATTATAACGTTTAAATACGCAAATATATAAATTTAATTAAATTAATTAACTAATTAAAAAACTAAATATTTAAAACAAGGTTTTAAAACTATAAAAACATTTTATTTAAACTTATAAATACACTAAATATTTAATACAAAAAGCTATATATTATTAAAGCATATTTTAAAAGTAGCTTTATATATTAAATATAGCTAAACTATAAATTTTTTATTAATAATAGTATTAAAAAATTATTAAAAAATTTAAAAACTTAAACAACAAAAAAAAAAAAAAAAAAAAAGCTAGCTATTATAATAAAACATAAAGCTATTAATTTTATAAAGTTTTATAATATTGTTATAAACTTAAAAAAAGTTTTAAAAATTAGCTATTTAAAATAAGTTATAACGTTTAAACAAATTAATAAATTAAAAATTAAAAAAAAGATTTTAAATTATATAAAAGTTATAATAAACTTTAAAAATAAAGCAAGCATTTAACTGTTTGTTTAAAACAAGCTAATTAAAAAAAAACTATATAAAAAAAGCTTTTATATATATAATAATATTAAAAAAATTAACAATAACGTTATTTATAAGTTAATAATGCATTATAAGTTAATAATGCACTTTTTATTAACTTTTTATCTTTTTATTTTATTTATAACGCATCCTACAAGCTAGTTTCGCACACAAGCAAGTTTTGCACTTTGGCTTGGCGTACCCTGTAGGCCAATCTATATGCAGAGGTACTTACTCCACTTTATTATAACTTCGCGAAAAAAGGTCGTACAATAAAATAATTAGTACTATTAGATTCGCAATGAAATAACGAATCTAATAGTATTTTCTTTTATTTTGTAGCTATTTTATTTGGGCGTATAGCTTTAAAAAACAAATTTGCAGGGATTATTTTAGCGTAGTTTCTAATAACGCTTTAAATAAAATAGTAAGAAAATAAAAAAAAATATTATTAAATTCGTTATTTCATTACAAATCTAATAGTACTAATTATTTTAATGTACAACCTTTTTTCGCAAAGTTATAATAAAGTGGAGTAAGTACCCCTGCATATAGATTAGCTTACAGGGTACGCCAAGAAAAGTGCGAAACTTGCTTGTGTGCAAAACTAGCTTGTGGGATGCGTTATATTATTTTATAATAATATAATAGTTTAAAAATTTAAAAAAGCTAATTTATAGCTAGCGATTTAAATTAAAAAACGTAACTTTAAACTTTTTTTTTGCAAGCTTGCTTATATTTATAACGTTTTTAACTATATATTAAAGCGAAAAATTAATAGCAACGCATTTTATTACGTTGTAAACATTACAAAGCAAAATTTAATAATATTTAAAAAAAAAATTATTGCTAAACATATTTTTAAGCTAAATGCATAAACGTTTTTGCTTTAGCTTTATTATGTTTAAAAAATAGCTAATATTTTTTAATGCAAACATAATGCGTTAAAAGTTAGCGTTAATTAGGCTTTAAACTTTATATAATAACAATTTAACTTTTAAACGCGTTATAATTGCCGAATTAATTATTAGCAAGCTTTTAACAAAGATTTTGCAAATTATTATAAGTAGTTTAGCTTTATAAAACATATAATTAATAAATATAATATATAAGTTAAAAATATTTATAATTTTAATAAAATAAAGTTTTTAATAAGCAAAATAATTATTAAAATAATTGTTATAAGCTTTAAAAAACGTAAACGCTTTTAATAAACTAAGCTTAAAAATAAAAAATAAGTTATTACAAACTAAACTATTAATTTTTAAAGTTAAGCAGTGCTGCTATATATTATTTTTTTAAACAAAGTTTATTTTGCGTTTTAATATTGCAATATTATTTTATTGCTAAATTAAGTTATAAACTTTTTAAATAACGGCTAAACTAATAATAATATAAACGTTAACTAAACAAAACATTTTAATAATTATATTTAAAACCGATTTAAAAATAATTATTGCTTTTTAATTTTAAATAGTTATAAAAGCTATTATTTAATACAATTTAAAAAATATTGCTAGTTTAACAACATTATTATGTTTTATATGCTTATTTATTTGTTATATAAGCTTTAGCTTTTTAATTTAGTTTTTTTTAATGTTTTAAAACAGCGTTATAATAAATATGTTAAAAATTTAATGCAGCGCTATTAAACTTATATTAAAAAGCAGGATTTTTTTATAAGTTTTGCGTATATATTTATATGCATTTATTAAACAAAATATTTAATTAGGTTTTAAAACAGCTAAAATTAAACTTTTAAATACAAATAAAGTTATATTTGCGTTAAATATTTAAAAAACAAATAAAACATTTTTTTTAAACCTTGAATTACTATTTTAATTTTGAATTTTAAAAACGTTTATTATTATATTAAAAACTAAATAGCAATTAATTTTTATTAAAACTAAAATTAAATATTATTTTTTAAGTTTGCTAACTAAAATTTTAGATTTTATTAACTTAATTATAAAAGCTATACAAAAATTAATATATAAAAATGCTTTTTTGCAGCAAAAAAACAAAAAGCTTTATAAAACTAATTATATTTTAAGCAAATATTGCAAAATTAAAAATAAACAATTACAAAATAAAAAACTTTTTATTATAATTAACACTTAAGTTTTATAGAAATTTAAAAACAATAAAATATTTAAATCGGATAATAAAGCTAAAAGTAGTTATTTAGCAAAAAAAGTATAAACAAGTTAATAACGCTATAACATTTATAATAAGCTTAAATATAATATATAAACTTGTTAAATAAAAATAAAAACATTTAATAAAAAAGATTATAATTAATTTAATTAATTTGCATATGTTATAATTAAATTATTTAAGTTAGCATATAAAAAGTGCTAAAAAATGCGTTATTAACTTGTGGTATGTTACTAACTTGTAAATAACGTTATTATTAAAGTTAAAAACCTAAATAATTAGTTTAAAGCAGTAAAAAAAAGTAAAATATATGCTTTTTAAAAAAAAAAATTGCAAAAACAAACATTAGGTTTTATAAATAAAAAACTTTATACAAACATAAATATAAATAATATAAAGTGCAAACTTTATATTTAAACTTATATGTTAAAAAAGTATTAATATACTTTTTTAAAACATGTTTTTAAAAAGTTTATACTAAATTAAACTGTTTAAAAAATAGTTTAAAAGTTTTTAAAATTAAATAAATTTAAAAAAAAAAAGCAAAACAAAATAAATTAAAAATTAAAATAAATTAACTATTAAAAAAACTTGTTTAAACAACTTTTATAATAAGCAATAAAATAAAAATAACTTATAAATTAAAAAACTTAGCTATTTTTAATTTAAAAACAACTATATATATATTTAACAAAATTAACAAGTTTTTAAATTTTAAAAAAGTTAATTTTTATAATACAATATATGCAAAAAATAAAGTTATTTTTATTAAAAGCTTTAAAAAAGTTAATATTTAAATTTAAAAATTAAAAAAATTAAAAGTTTATTAACTTTATAATATAACTTATTGTTTAAATATAACTATTAATTTAATATTTTTATATATACTTAATAAGTTAAAGTATTAATAAAATAATAAACTATTTATTAACTTTTTTTAACAAAAAAATAGTTTAATACTTTGTTGTTTATAAAACTAATTTAATTAGTTTATAATAAAATATCTTTTTTTATTATTTAAAAAAACTGCTTTTTATATAAAGCATAACAAGCTTAATTTATATATAAAAAAACTATTTTTATAAAAGGACTTATTTTAATAACATTTTAAAATAAAATATTTAAAATTTAAAATACTGCAATATTTAATAGCTTTATTTTAAAAAATAAAAATGCGCTAAGTTTTTAATAATAATAATAAAATTAAAACTATTTAATATAACGTATATAATATATTTAAAATTAAGCGCTAAATTAACAAATTATTTAAAAAAAAAGCTAATAATAATTAAAATACGCTTAGCTATCAATTTTTACAACTTTAAAAATTTAAAAAAAAAATAAAAGTATAAAATAATATATAATATGTTGAAATAACTGGTGTTGGTTGCAACCGTATGTGTAAGCACGTACAAAGTTATTGTTATATACAAGGTTATTAGCACGTGCGCACCTAATTCTCTTTATTATATTAGCTTATACGCTAGCAAGAGTTTTTACCTAAGGTAAAAACTCTGCTTTATATAAAGCTTCTTTTTTTTATATAAAGATATAAATAAATATAGTACAATAGATTATATTTTATTTTACGCGTATGTTTAACGTACAATATTGTATAAAGCTTATTTAACATAATATTTATAACAAACTACTTTTTTGGCTTTATTTTTAATTATTATTTATATAATTAAATATATTTATTAATTAAAATTGCATTTAATTATTTAATTAAGCACTTAAAAAATTATTATAAATATAAACAACATTTTAAAACTTGTTTAGCATTTTTAAACTACTAAAAAAATTATTTTTAAAATATTTTTTTTTAATACTTAAGCATTTAATAAAAGCGCTAAAAAATTAAAAATATTATTAAAAATAAATTAAAGCTATTAACTTATTTATAAATAAAAATTGTTAAAGCTACTATTTATTTATATAATTAAAAAACTTTATATAAAAAGTTTTATAACTATTTTTAAATATAAAACAGCATTATAAAAAAAAGCAAAATATTTATATTATTTTATTTTAAAATTTATAAATGCAAAGCTTTTACAATAATATTAAACGTATAGCAAAAAACAAATAAACAAAAAAAACTTAATTTAAAAGCTTAAATTAACTATTTTTTTAAATACTAATTATTTACTACTTATTAAATTTAGCTATTAAAAACTAATAAAATTATTATAACTAAAAATATTATATTTAATAAAAATACTACTTTTTTAAAAAATATTAACAAAAAGTTTAAAACTTTAGTTGCTAAAATTATTTATTAAATTTATTTAAAAACTGTTTAACAGCTTTTTATTAATTTTTATAAAAATTAAAAAATGTATATACTAATTAATTTAGCTAAAAAAGCAAAAGCTAAAAACAATATTAATAAAAATAAAAATTTAAAACTAAATTTGCTTATAAAAACTAATTATTTGTATACTAAAGTAATTTTTGTTTTATATTTTATTTTTTTTAAATTTTTTAACTATTATGCTTTTTTTAGCGCTATAATTAAAAAAGCTAGCTTAAAAAAAAATTTTAATAAAACTATTAAGTTATTTAATTCAACTTTAAAATTTAAAAAAAGTTATTATACAACTTTTTTTAAAGTTATAATATATAAAAGTTGCTAAAAAGCTACGTTTAATATAAAACGTTTAACAATTATAAAATTATAGTATAGCATATTAATAAGCAAAGCTAATAAAACTAAATTTTTAAAAAAACTTTTAAGCTATTTTAATAGCAAACTAAAATCTTGCTAAAACAAAAAGCTTGCATTTTTTGCATTACTAAAAAATACTTTATAAAAAAATCTTTAAGCTTTTAAATTTAGCTTATAAAATGCGTTAGCTTTTTTAACGTTAAACGTTTTAAAATCTAGTTTATAAAATGCTTTAGCTTTTTTAATATTAAACTTAATAAAGCTTTTTTAAGCTAAATCTAAAATTTATTATTAAAACTTTTTATTACTTTTAAAATAACATAAAGCTTTAAATATTTATTTTATAAAAAAGCATTTTAAGCAAGCTAAAAAATTATATTTTTAAAGCTATAAAAACATAAATATATAAAAAAAAATTAATATACGTATTATTTATAAAAAGCTAATTTTAAATTATATATAAATATATGTTTATAAGTTTAACAAGTATAATTATTATTAAAAATATAAAGCTAAGCTTATTATACAAAAAAACTAACAGCTTATTAACAAAAAAAAAATACTTACGTATTAACTTTAGCAAAACAATTTTTTTAAACTTTAATAGCTATTGCAGCTAAATTTAATTTTAAATTAAAACAGTATAATATAATAAACGCATTTATAAATGCTAAACTTAACAAAAAAATTTATATACGTATGCTTTTAAAGTATTTCAAACTATAGATTTTATTTTAATTATTTTAAGCGCTATATAGCTTTAAAAAGTTTTTTTGTTATAATAACGCAAGCTTATTTAATTTTTAAAATTTATAAGCTATAAAGCCGTTTTTTACAAGCTATATTGTTATTTTAAACAAAATGTTTTAATTTTTATTTATATAAATAATATAGTTTTAGCTTATAAAAAACATAAAAAAACAATTGTTTAACGTGCTATTTTTAAATTAAAACGTTATTATTAAATAACTAATAAAAACAACCTTTTTTAATTTTTTAGTATAAAAATAATTAAAAACTGTAATAAAAGCTTAATTTAGCTATTTTAATCTTTATATATTAAAAAAATCGTTAAGCTTAAAAATAAAAATGTTTTATATAAAACATATATATTTATAAAAGCAAAAAAGTTAAACTTTTATAATTAAATAATTATTAAGCAAAAAATTTATAGCTATTAAAAAAAAATAAGCTTAATTATATATAAAGCAATAATTATTTAGCTAAATATTGCTTTTAAAGCTTTATAGCTATTTCGTTTTAACTTAAATTCTAAGCTAAACTATTACAGCTTTGCTAATCGCTTATTTAATTATTTTAAAACTATTTAATATTATACTTTTTAATTTAAAAATAAAAATAACTTTATAATTGCTAGCAATTTCTTATTTGCAAATAATATTATTAACTGCAAAAGCTTATAAGCTTATATAATAAAGCTTTTAAAAGTGTTATTAAATAAAAAGCTAATAAACAAAATATTATAACTATATTAATTACTAAAGCTAAGTTATTTATATTAGCTTAAGCAGCTAAAAAATTTATGTTTATTAGCTAACTAATTAAAAAACTAGAAATTATTTTAAATAATAAACAAATTTAAATTTAATATAATAATTAACAAACTATTAATTTAATAACCAAAAATATTACTACGTTATATATAAAGCTACGCTATATTAATATTTATAATTATTAACTACGTTAAAAAGTTATTAATAAAACTTTTAAAATTAAATATATTTTTACAAACAATATAATTGCTAATAGCTTAACTAAAACTTTTTTTAAAAAAAAATAAAACATTTTTTTAAAGCAGCTTAACTTTATAAATATTAAAAACATTTAAAAACAGCAAAAACTATAAAAAATACCTAAAAAAAAATAAAAAATGTTAAAAAACTTATTAAAAAAAAAAGTTTAACATATAAATAACTAATTAATTAAAAAAAGTATTTTAGTTTTATAAAGTTGTAAAAAGTTATTGCTATAAGCTTTTAGTTATAAAAATTATTTTTTAAAAAGTATTTTCTAAAAAAGTATATTAAATATAAAAAATATAATTTTATTCGGTATATTAACTAAAAAAATATTTAATAACAAACTTATGTTAAAATAACAAAGGCCTTTATATAATTTTGCTTACAAACGCAGTTACTACTATATAAAACTTACATTATAATCAATAAATACAACACATTTAACCCAATTGCATGCTGTTGCTTATATTTAACATTAAGTCATTATAACAGCCTGGCGGCTGCCAAGCAGTTGGCACACATGTTTATAATTAAATCTTTCTCCAAGGCCTAAAGCCTTAGCTTTTTCTTTTTTTTACATCTTATACTTAATACACATACATTTTACTTAAACCCTAGGAAGCACTTATCACTTGCATTTAAAACCACACTAATTTTTTTAGCGTATTTTATAATAGCGCTTTAAATAAAATAGCTAAATATATATATAAATTTTTTATTTAATTGCAAATTTAATAATACTAATTTTATTTTTGTAAAACTAGTTTTTATAAAGTTATAATAAAGTAAAGTAAGTACTTCTACATATAAATTAGCTTATAAGGTTACGCCAAGCCAAAGTGTTAATCCGCTTATAGTATGCGTTAATTTAAATAAACTAAAATACTTTTTACTTAAAAAACTATAGCTTAGTAGCAAAAAAAGTAGATATAATAACCTTAGTTTTTACTTCGTTATTCCTCCTCGATTATAAAAACAAGGGCACAAAGGCACAAAGGCGCATTACACATGTTAGGAGGCGGAATGTTGGGTGCCATGCCTTACAATCACATCTCCGGCCGTTAGTTTCTAGTGCCCCAGTATAAAACACGCGATCCCTGTCCCGGGAAAAGTTGGCCACCGTCATGACGATTTCGGCTAGGAGGTCGCCGCACTGGAGACAGGTGAGAACTTCTAATGACTTACTCGAGTATTAGGCTTCAAATAAGAATGAAATCAATATTTTCGGGCAACAGAACGCTAAGATAGCTAGTAGCCCTGGGAACATCAATTTTCTGTTTGCCATTTTCGCTAATGAAACTCGTGTTTTATAGTTGATCTTAACTCCCACTGTTAGGGAATAATGTAACAGCAGGGTGGAAGCTACCCACTTAGTTGGAACTAGCATGTAATTTAAGTATATAAGGAGCAGAGCCCTCCTACTGAACTACCGAGGAGAGGGTTCAGGAATTAATACTATTAAGTCCTTACCCATACACTTCTACCTAGCAGTGGCCTACTGGCGGGCTACCTTCACTCTGGAGATCAAATCCTATGACACCCTCGTTTAAAATCACTCTTACATATTGAAACAATAAATTGATTATTCAGAGTAATAGTTTCATTCATAACTAGATTTAAATTACATTTATTCTTTCCTTTTCGGTTTAATTTAGTTTATAATTATCTTATTTATGTTGTAGTCAAGCCTAAATAAGTAGTATCATACGGACTTCTGAAGACTATCTTGATTTTAAACGCAGGATGATGTGTCTCCAGAGTAAAGAATAGGGGTATCCAATGCTGCTTACTCCTTAAGCTAGCTGCCAATTCGATGTGCTCGGGCACAGGTGTCAACAACTCTTCACCTAGCACACCCCTCCTGGCATTCTCCATAGCCTAAGCCTCCATCTTGGCCAATATTTCGGTGGTATGTGTGCCCAAGTGTGGGACCAACAGCGCCCGCTCTTGCTTCAGTAGTTTTTCATTAATAACGGGCTTCTTCTCGTACACATCGAGACCCGCGGCACCTATCTTGCCGCTCTCGAGAGCATCGGCCAACGCCGCCTCGTCAATGATGGCGCCCCGAGCCGTGTTCACGATAACGACGCCATCCTTCATCTTCGCGATGTCCTCAGTCTTGATTAAGTGTTTAGTGGAGGCGTTCAACGGCACGTGTACGCTAATAATATCGCTCTCGGCCAAAAGCTTTTCATAGGACACGTATTCTACGCCTGCCTCGATTTCCTTGGACACCGGGCTGCGGTTGTGATAACGTGTAACAAAGCCGAATGGGTCGGCGCGCTTCTTGAGGGCACGTCCTATGCGGCCCATACCTAGAATTCCAAGCGCTTTTCCTTGTGGGTCGTTGTCGAAGCCAACTCCCTTCTTAAAGTTCCCGGCTCTTAACGACCCAAGCGATGGGTTGATCTGTCGTAAAGCGCCTAGAAACAGCCAGAGGGCTAGGTCTGCTGTGGCCTCGGTGACAGCGTCTGGGGTATATGTTAAGACTATTCTCCGCTTTAGGCATGCTTGGGGGTCGATCTGGTCGTAGCCCGCGCCATTGTGACAAATGAACTTGCAGCTCTCTGGCAGATGCTGGATGAGATCCTCGTCGAAATTTCCCGCCACCTGATTCCCCACCACATATTTCAGAAAGACTAAGCTATAACATACAGAGTATTCATATAGGGGTACCTAGTACTCACAGTACCGCTTGCCGAAGTTCCATAGATTGCCGTAATGTCTTTATACTTATTCTTGATATCCTCATAAAATTCTTGTCTCAAGGTGCTAGTGATCACCCCAGTTCGTGCTACTCGTTGTAAATCTTCGTAACAACCCTTAGCATGCCTTACTGGGTTAAAAAAGAGGATAAAAGGTTTGGAAGATGACATGGTCCACTTATGGAGAGTATAGATGTTTCTGGTGACTCCCCTCGAAATCATTGATTCAAGGAAGGTATTAAATCAGGATCTTTCTTGCTCTAGATTTATTTGACCAATATTCTATTCCTATTCATCATTGAAGCCTCTATGGGATAAGATGTTGTTCTGCTAGCTAGTGCTTAGCTCGCTCGGCCAGATAAACGATGATGCCACCAAAATGGGGCAAGATGTTTTGCGGCGTAACATAAGCCGTAAGATTCTGCCGTCTAGATTAGCATTGAGGCAAAAGAATCAACCGCAAGCAGCAGGGTTGTTCCAGTACTATTAGCAAGGGTTGTTCTACCGTATTTGGTTTAGAGCAGAAGTTGGAGAGGGTAGTTAGTCTCGTCGTCCCCATGGGGTATTTACAAACTCACCCCAATTCCCCATAAACATCAAGACAACCAACTCGGTGATGCCAACGTACTAAGAATGGCAAACTTGATCAGAGTCCGAAGCCCTCGTGGTTAGTTAACCTAAGCCAGCTAAGATCGACAGCCAAATGCGTTGTAGCCTAGTAGGATTGTATTCAGGCGTCACCTCCAATCGATGCATTAGACGTAAGTCAACATTAGCTAGTTATATGTCGTTTCACTAATAGACTCCGTAATCTCCAACTCGGTCATCCAGCAATGGGCGGCATTCGGACTTATCCTCCGGGCCGTTGGAGAAAGGGGGGAAGCGAAGACGATTGTAGTTATAATATATGCCCTCTAAGGTAGTTTATTAAGGTGTCGACATCCTCTTTCTCTGCCGTCCGTTTCACAATTCAGACTTGGCCTCACGCTTCATTGGTATCTTCTTCGAAAACAATCTATGATGTTTAGGTTTTAATCAATGATAATGGCATTCCTCGGCTTGACTGGCGATAGACTTGCGATCGCACGCATCTGTCTTATAGTCGTCCCAGCCTTCCTGTTATATGGTTATAACCAATCTAATCTCGGCGGTGTCCTAGACTATCCATCTTTCACCAAAAGATTCCATGGGATTGATACTACCACGACTAGTGGTGCCCAAAAATCTCATAATGCTCAAATACAAGGTACGCGTGCTATATGGTCGTGCTTCAATCTAGTGCTAGAATATGGACATCCTTTAACACGCCTAGTTGTATTAACTAACTTTTATGGTATAGGAACTGTAGTAGCTATTTACACTTTGGGTTGTCTCTTTGGTGCCCTTGGCATTGCGCCCGTCGGGAATTATCTTGGTCGTCGTAGGAGTTTGATGGTCGCCGCCACCATCGCCTCGATAGGCATCATCTTGCAAGCATCCTCTTGCAGTCTTGGACAACTTATAGTTGGTAGAATTCTCTGTGGTCTCGGTAACGGCGGCGTCAACTCAGTCGCCCCCGTCTGGCAAAGCGAGTGCGCAAAGCCGAAAAGCCGGGGTAAGAACGTCGTTATCATTGGGATCTTCATCACAGGTGGAGTTGCGGCGGCTGGTTGGGTCAATGTCGGTCTTTCATATGTGGAACATTTGGAAGTTGCATGGAGATTGCCGTTGGCGATCCCCCTTATTTTCAGTATCTTGATTATGAGCTTTACTCTGTCGTTTCCTGAATCACCACGCTGGTTGATCAGCAAAGGCCGTATCGAAGAAGCTCGCGAGAATATGATCCTGCTGAGTGACGAGCGGCTATCCCATGAGGCCATCGACCAAGAAATCACGATAATTTCAAGTCTAGTTAGACAGGATGCCTCCAACCCCAAACAAGGCTTCAGCAGCTTCTTCAGGCGTAACCATCAGCGCCTTTTCTACCGTTTCTGTCTTACCTTCATAATCAATTTCTACGCACAGATGACCGGCGCCAACATCATTACCTACTACGGAAAGACGATTTTCAAAGAGTCGCTTCATTTATCATCGGAGCAATCCTCTTTCCTCAATGCTGGTGTGCTCACGTGGAAAGTTGTGGCCGCGGCGTTGGCCTTCATTACGGTTGACCGGCTTGGTCGCAAACCGTTGTTCCTAGTTGGCTGTGCAGGCATGGGTATATCTATGGCCGGGTTAGCCGGTACGGTCTGGGCGATCGACAACGCTTACACTTTTGGTGCGAGTGTAGCCGCCGTGTTTTTCATCTTTTTCTTCATGGCGTTCTTCCCGCTCGGCTTCGTCGGTGCCAACTTCCTGTACGGTGCCGAGATTGCTTCCCAAGACCTTCGCATTCATCTAGCGGCCGTTGGAACAGCTACGCACTGGCTCTTTAACTTTGTTATTGTCGAAATTACCCCGGTGGCGTTCGTTACGATCAAGTGGCGCTACTATATTGTGTATGCCGTCATTGCTTTCAGCTCCCTCCCAGTCATCTATTTTCTATTCCCTGAAACTAAGGGTTTATCCCTGGAAGATATGAACACACTCTTTTCAGAGCCCAAGAGTTTTATTCAGATTCCTGCATATGCTAGAAAGCTCAGAAAGAGCACATTGGCCGACGTGGAGAATGAGAAAACCGATCTTGACATAGATCAGATCGAGGATATTTCCAAGCCTTAATAAATGATATAGCCTTCACTACAAACTCTACGAAGCCGTTCGCTCGTATAGGATAACGATGGACTGAGGCGAAAGCAAACTGTTTGGTGTATAGCTTGAGCACATAGAGGAAGCATATTATTACGAGTCACGTATACGAGGACGCCATCAATCTACCGGTTCCGCAAACGACATTGTCTTTGTTCCATTCTTGCCTGTCCTATGATCAAGAACAAGTCTAGTTAAGAAACACCAAATATTCCTGTTATGTTCGAAGAGGGGAGGCTGGTACATTCCACTCCCTTTCCTATATGTACTATGAGGGCCGTAGGCAATCTTTCGTTCATTTTCTATTCTGAATACAACTGCTATTTGCTACACATCCGCCCGTCTCCCCTACCTTTGCTATAATATAACACTAATTTTGTAGATCTTGGAAGTATCAATAATAATTCTCGTAGAGAAATAAATCTAGTGTGATACACGACTCCTGTGGAACTTGGTCTTTTTACTACCATAAGAATTCTTTCTTAAATTCTTCAGATAAAGAAAACCCCGGAGGTGAATTATGCCGAACTGCGTCGTTCATAGGTAGAGAGATGGAATTAGGGGATATGCGGTTATTTTGAACGCCTCCCGCGTCTAGTTGTGATTGACCAGTAGCCGTTGAGGTAGAAACATTGTGAGTAAAGGGATAAGACCCGGTATCCGCGTCAGTTCCAACCCCTGTAGTACCCTCAAAGCTTCGACAATCCTCTTCAACTAAGATCAGAGAGTCATCAGTGTAATGCTCTCCCGACTGTCCCAAACCATCCTCCAGGATGGAACCATGTATAGAGAGCATCCTGCTTCGGTGCCGATGCCGGGTTACTGGGGCTGGCGTGGAGCGAGCCTGCCAAGCTCGCACGTCCTCGAGAGAGACGAGTGGATATAGCTCCCAGACACCTGGGTCCGCCGCATTCTTCCACTCATCGATTGATGTCGAATGAGATGTAACCTGCAGTGCAGACTCCAGCTGGTCATCAGATACAAATGAGAGTGTAAGCCTAAGCAAACTCTCCATACGTGCTAATCTCGTCTCATACTTCCGTATGAGATGTTTAGGAATGCCTCTGGATTGATTTATGTATGATTAGATCATACAGTTGACACCCAAGAGAAAACGAGGGGGCGGAAAGAAGCATGAAGCGCATTGAGTATCACCTACCGCTTCTGTGGCCTAGGCCACTCACAATGAGTTTTAGAGTGTTTACATTGGTCGCAAATCGGCCTACTTGCAGAAATGATCACTTAGTAGCGGCCCTATCTCTCCCTAGCTTTCCGAATGCCATAGGGAAAGCGAGGAAATAACGTACTGTTCACCGCTACACTATACTTGTAATCAAGTGGTCAGCCATGTGAACATGTCGTGGAGTCGTAGCTCAGTAATTTCGAGGGAAGGGTTGATGAGGAGTGAGCAGGCTATAGTCCACCTTTCTTTTCCTAGCCCGGCAAGCGATACACGCACCACCGATACGTGGCCGAGAGCCTGTATGGCTAGTTGATATAGTTTCTCCTTTGCGGGCTGGCATGACAGTATTTCTCGAAATTGAATGGGGGGACCTGAGAAAGGGCGAGTGGTGGATGAGCCTAGACTGCTTGCTCAGGGCAGTATAGCTCTCCTCCGCCCCTATGTGAAGAGTTGTCGTAAGTTGTTGGGCGACATCAAAAGGAGCACCTGCGTCATGTAAATGCGGCTAAAGAATTCACCGAAGATCACTGCCGATTGACGATTCATTGCCTTGAACAGGGGTACCCCAACTGTTTTTGGTAATCCACCATCCAACTATACCAACCTAGGACTCTAGCTAGATCCTAGCTATACTAGATAGTGTCTTCAGGTCTACACAATGCGGCGAAAACATCAACCGTTTCTACTTGATTGTCCCCAGTCTTTAGACCTAGTGCTGCAGAGCCGACGTTCCGAGCTATAGGAAAGATGAACGTTGCTAGATTAAAATGTCAAGTTATAATAGAGTAGTACTAGGAGGTATGTAGGTAGGTAGGTAGGTAGGTAGATTTATTTAACGCCGAAAAAGGACCATGTGGCAGTTATCCATAGAGCCTCCCGAAGGGCATATAGGCAAGTTAGAGGCTACAGTTTATCTGCTATAAATACACTTTTTTTTTTTAACTAGTTTAGCATTAAAACAGCTTAGTAAGACTATTTCTACTAAGTTTTTTTCGCTTTGTTTTAAAAGCGTGCTTAGCTATATATTAGTTTTTGGCCTAGGCCTTTTTTTAGCGCTTTTAAAGCATATACGTTGCTATTTATATAATAAAAATTTTGCACTTTTGTGCAAAAAATAAAAAAAAAAGTAAGTTATTTTATAATTAATACTTTTTAACTTTTTTATTAAAAAAACATAAAAAATAATAAAAAAAGTTGTTAATTAAACATTAAGTTTATGTTTTTATAATTTTTTATTTTAGTTTTTTTATTTTTATTTTTGTTTTTTTTTTTTTGTTATTTTTACGTTTTTTATAGCTGTAGCTATTTTTAATTTTTTTTTTATTTTTTTTTTTGTTTTTTTTTATTTAGTATAAAAAGCGTAAATTTTTAAACATTTTTATAATTATAACAAAACTTTTAAAATGCTTTAAGTTTTTAAACAGCGTACGTAAGTATTTGTTTTATTTGTACGCTTTATATAGTTTTTTTAATAGCTTAACTAACTATTTTATAAAATGTTTTTTAGCTTTGCTATAGCAAATAAAATAGCTTAATGCTTTTTTATTTTTATATTTATATTTTAAAATAGCATTTATATAATTAAAACGTTTATAATATTAATTATAATTTTTATGTTTAAAGCAAATTGTTAGCTATTTATATAGTTTTATTTATATAAAAATAATAAGTTTAAAATAACTTTTTAACGCGTAATTTAAACTTTAGTTTATATATTGCTTTAATAACTTTTTTATATACATATTTTTTTAATACAACTTTTAAAAGTTTTTAAACAAACGTTATATTTTTAATTTTATTTTGTATGTTATTAACATAAAATTTTTATTTAGCAACATTTTAATTTTTTATTTTGCAAAATAATTTATTTGTTTATTTTTTTTTATTTTGTAATATTTTAGGTATTATTTAATTTATATGCTATACGTTTTTATAGCTGCTTAAAAGTTTAAATATAATTATTATGCTAATAAAGCTGCGTTTTTTTGTTAACATTATATAATTTTTATATTATTTAAGCAAACTTAAATTTTTTTTGCAAACTATTTTAAAACTATATTTAAAACTTGTTTTAAGCTTTTTTAAGCTTTTGTTGCTTTTTTATTAAAGTTAATAAAAAGCTTTAAAAGCTTTTTAACGCTGTATGCTATTTTTTATTTTTTTTAATAAATTATATAACTATAGCTAATTTTTTAGCTTTTTTATAAGCTGTTTAAAAAAACAATTATATTATTTAATAAAAATAATTTATATTAATTTATAAAATTTTTTACTATTTTTGCTTTTATTATATTTTTTATTAAATTATTATATAATTTTAAGCTATATTTTAGTAAAACAAGCAGCAGCTTTTTAATTAGCAGCAACAGCTTAACTATTGTTTAAATTTTTGTTTTAATTTTATATAACATGCTAACGCTACATTTTTTTATTATTATTTTTAAGTTTACTTTTTTTGCTAAAAAGTATAACTTGTTTATTATACATAATTTGTATACAAAGCAATATTTTGCTTTTTTTAAAGTTAGTTTTATTGTTAACAGTTTAACGTTTTAAAATAAAGCTATTATAAACATAATTTTTTAATAAAATAATATTATTTACGCTTTTATTAATAGTATTTTATAAATATGTTTTATTAAATGTTTAATTTTTATATTAACTGTTTTTTTTTTTTTATGCTTAATTTGTTATTAGCTTTTTATATTTTTTATACCAAGCTTTATAATTATAAAATGCTATTAAAATAAAATATATTATTACTGCTTTTTATATTATATTTGTAAACAAATTATATTTAATATTTATAAGCTTTTTAATATAGTTAGCTAGCTATATAATTTTGCTTGTTTTTTTTTTATATAACGTTTAAAAATAAAATTTTTATTAAATTAAACGTTTAATTATTTAAATATTAATATTTTAGCATTTTGCTTTAATAATAATATTAGTTATATTATAAACTTATTTAAAACTTTTAAAAGCAAGTTTGTTTTATTTTGCTGCTTTATAATATATAGCAGTTTGTATTTTTTTAATGCAAATTAGATTTTGTTTTGTTTACTTTAGTTTAAAAGTTATATAATATTATTTGCTAAAAGTTTTATGTTTTATTAAAGCAAATTTAAAGCTTAATATAGTTTTATATTGTTAACATATTTAAATTTGTATTAAGTGTTTTATTTATAAAGTTTTGCTAAATATAATATATATAAAACTAGTAAAAGTAAAAAGCTTTGCAGCGTTTTATATTGCACGTTATAATATTAAATAATTAATTTGCTAAGCCAGATTTTTACTTTTTTATAAAAAAAAAAAAAGATTTAATAAAATTAAGGCATTTTAAAAGCTATTTTTGTTTTTTTATTTTTTTAGCAGCTTACGTTTTAATAATATATTAAAAACTTTTAATATATTAAAAATAATTATAAATATTGCTAGTTTAACGTTTAAAGCTATTTTTATATTATATATAAATAACGCTATTAAATTTATTGTTAACTTTTTTAATAATGTTTTATTATATTAAAAGTTTAGCACTTTATAGCTTAATATTGTTTAAGCAATTTTGTTACGTTTGAAAAATCTTTTAAAGTTAGGTATAATATAATATATATTTTGTATAATAGGTTTTATATAAGACTAAAGCTTGTAAAAGCAAAAAATAGTATGTAAAGCATACTTAAATAGATTATAATAATATAAGCAAATAAAGTTAAAAAGAATATACTTTAATTAGTAGTTTAGTTAGTAATACATTTAAATTATAATAATTATTTTTTTTTTTATAATAAGTTGTTTTAATTTAGGTATAAAGTTAAATGTTGTTATAAGTAGTACTAATATAATTAAAAATAAAATTATAATAAAGTATAATATAAAATTAAAAGCTATAAATTAATTAAAATTAGTAAAAAATAAGTATAAACAATAAAAAAACTAGTATAAATAATAAAAATTTTTAGCTAATAAAAAAATTCTGCGCATTTTAAATAATTTTTAAATATTTAAGCCTATAATAACGCGTTGCTTTAAATGCGAATTATTTAGCAAGCTAATTTAAAAACAAAGTATATAGCTTATTATATTTTTTTTTTTTTTTTCTTTTTTTTTTTTTTAGCTGCTGCTAGCATTTTTTATTAGTTTTAGCTACAGTTGCCGCCAATTATACTTTTATTTTAATTATTTTTAAGCCTTATTTATTTATTTTTTTTATTTAAATTACTGCTTTTATTGTTTATTATTTTTTTATTATGCTTTTTTATTATTAGCGTTATTAGATTTGTTAAGCGTGCTAGTATAAGTTTGGCCGCTATAAAAAGCCTTTTTATATAACTAATTCTTTTGTATGTTATTAATGTTAAAGCGCTACAGCGCATACGTTTTAGCTTTAAGCTAGCTTGCTTTTAAAAGTCTTATATACATATAAAAAAACAACTTTGTTTTTTTGTACTAGCTGTAGTAAAAGCTATAAAATTTGTTAAGCTATAAGTTATTTTATATTATTTTTTTATGCAAATTGCTGCTTATAATTTAAATTTTTTTTATAATACAATTTAAAGCTGTTTAAATGTTTAAGCTTTTTAAATAAAATAAATATATGTTTTAAGCTTGTTATATTAATAATAACAACTTTGTTTTATTAATTAAAACCAATATAAATGCTAATGTTTTTTAAGCAAGTTTAAAAGCTTATTATAAAAAAATTGCAGCTGTTTAATTTTAGCTTTTTTAAAGTTTTTATTATTTTTTTATAGTTTATTAAGCTACGTATAATATAATTAATAAAATTAAAAATAACAAAGTAGTTATATTTTTTTTTATTTTATTTATTTTATTTTGCTAACTTAAATATAATTAAAAGCATTTTTTAGCTTATAAAGCATATGCAGTTAAACAATATTATTTAATATATTTATTTATTTTTTTTATTGCTGCTAGCGCTATTAATAATTATTATAGTTTTTATTTTATATTTAAAGCTAATTTGCTTAAACTATAAAGTAGCATATTTAATATTGTTAAGCAATTATATTGCGTTTTTAATTTTTAAACATTAGTTATATTGTTTAGTATTTAGTAATAAAATAATTTGCTAAAAAAGTTAAAAATTTTATTAAAATTAATATTAATAACGCGTTTTAAAATGTTTATAATAATAAATTAAAGCATAATAATATATTTAAATTTAATATTAAATAAAATTAAGTTTAATTAATATATAGCTTATTAATAAAGCGCAAATATTTTTAAAGTTTAAAATAATAAGTTTAATTTTTATTACGCTAAAATTTTAGGTTTTGCTAACGTTTTTTAAAACCAGTGTTTTAAAACTTTATTAAAAATTAATTAATTCGGCTTTAAAGTCTTTTTGTACTAGAAACGCTAGTTTAAATAGCTTTAATTTTCAATATTTTTTTTTATAACTTTGTTGTTTTTCAAATTTTTTAATAAATATAAAAACAATAATATTAATAGCTAATATTTATTAATTATATTTATTTGGCCAGCTTTTTTATTTAATTTTATAATATAGTTTATTTTAGTATATTATTTTTTTTATTATATTTTTTATTTTTTATTTATTTTTAGCATTTTTTAATACAGGCATAAGTAAAATGTTTAAGGTTTTAGCTGTTTAAGGTTTTAATAATTATATAAAAAATACATTATAAATTTGATTATATTGCTATAAAAGTGCTAAACAATATGCTTATAATCTAACTGTTTTTAAAATTTTAAAAAGTTTAATAAACTTAAAAGCTAACTTATAATTTTAAAATTTAAAGTTTTAAATTAATAAAGCTATTAATTCTTTAGTACAAAAACTTTTAAAAATATATTTAGCGTTATAATTCTTTATATATTTTTTAATTGTATTATGTTATTAATTTGTTAATTTGTTATAAATAGTTTTTAATTTGTATAGCTAGTTTTATATTAATAGTACTTTTTTTAAAATAAAGTTGTTTTTAACAAAAGGTTTAAATTTTAAAATATATATATATAATATTTTAAAAAACGACTTTTTAATAGTGCTATTAATAGCTATATTTATTGCAAAAAAAGCTTGCAGTAATAGCTAGAGCTAATTAGTTTGTTTATTATTAATAAAGCATTAAAAGTAGCTTTTTATAATTTAGTTTATTTTTTTAGTTTGGCTATTAGTTTGAAAATAAAACGCAGTTAAAAGTTTTTTTTGATTTTAAAGTAGTAATATAAATTTAATTAAAACTAATTAATAAAAACAAAATCTTTGTTAAAAATTATATTTGTAAAAGTTTTAAAACAACATTTTATTTTTTTATAAAATAAAATTGCTAGCTAAATAATAGTAATAATAATGTTAATAAAAAATAAGTATATAAATTTAGTAAATTAGTTAATTATTATAAATATTGTATTAATAATAGTTTTATAATAAAATGTTTTAAATAATTTAATAATAAAGTTTATAAATAGTTTTTTTATAAAGTTAATAAATATTAAAAAAGTATTTAAAGTATTATATTTTTAATAATATTTTGTTTTAAATTTAAAATAAATAACGCATTTAGTTATATAGTTGCAAATATTTGTTTTTATAATTTGCTAATAAAACTTTTATTATAATAGTTTTAATATATAATTTTAATTAAAGTGTTTAGCTATAAAATTATTATAATATAGTTTAATAAGCTAAAAATAAATTAATTTTTTTAAAAAAATATAGGTTTTGCTTTTATATTATAATAAAGATTTTTTAATAAATTATTAAAGCTTTATAAGCTATTTATTTAAAAGTTGTTTATATAATTAATAACATTTAAAATTTTTTTTTTAATTTTAAAAAATTAAGTTTTATAAACTTTATTAGATTTTTAGGTTTTAAAAGTTTTTATTATTTGCAGCTATATGTATGCAGTAATATATAATTGTTTATATAAAAATAATGCGTTTTGCAGCCGATTTGGTAGCAAAAATCTTTTTTGCAAAAGTTTTAAAAATATAGTTTTTTATTTTAGTATTAGCTACTTTAATTTTTTGTTTTAACAAAAAAAATAAATTAATATTTTAAGCTTTGTAAGCTATATAATTAAAGCAATACAAAAATATATTAGTTTTATTTTGTTTGCTTTTTTTATATTTAATAATAAAATTAAAAAAAGCTAAATATATATATTATTAAGCTTGTTTGCTATTTAATTTAAACGTTTTTATAAAAGTTTATAAATTAGTATAATTAGTTAAAACTTTAATAAGTAATTTGCTTTTTTATAAATAGTGCTGCTAATATTTAAAGTATTTTATAATAATAAGCATTTTTTAATTAAAAATATTATATTTTGTTTTTATATTACTAAATATATAAAAATAAAATAAAATAAGTTGCTATTGTTTTTAATTATTTTTTTATAATAATGTTTTTGTTAGCGCTACTTTAAAAAAATTGGTTTTTATTAATATTTGCTTTTTAAAATTTAAATATATAAAAAAAATAGCCTTTTTAAATAAATCTTTTAGCTTATTAAAAATTGTATACGCTAAATTATTTAATAAGATTTAATTTTTTTTTGTTTTAATTGCGCTTTGTTTTAAGTACTTAGTTAATAAAGTTATAATTTAAAAATACTTTTTAATAAAGCGGCAATAAAAGTTGCAAAACTTTAAAAATTTTTATAGCTTATAATAAAAATAAAAAAGTAGCTAGTTTTAAATAGTGTTAATATAGCTAAAGTTTATTTTAACTTTTTTGCTAAAAATAACATATTTTAAAAAATTAAATTTTTTTTAATAAAATTAGCATTTAAAAAGTTTAGCATATAGTTTTGCTTTTTATAGTTTTTAAATAACGTTTTATATATGTTTTATATAAAACTTTTTATTTATTAAAAACATAAATATATTATTTATATATGCAAAATAAAAAATATTTAAAATATTATTAAATATTTTTTATATATAATTTTAAAAAATAATAAAAGTATTGCATAAACTTATAAATATAACAAAAAATTTGTAATAATTATATTTAATATAAAAAACTGTTTTTTATTTATTTTTTTTTTTAACTTATATATAATAATAAACGTTTTTAAAGTTAATTTTAATAAAAACTTTAGCATAAAACAACTTATTTAACATTTTTAAAATAAAAAAAAAGGTAAAACAATTTTTTATTATAATTTTATTAAGTTTTTTATAGTTAATATATAAGCGTAAGCTTTTATTTTTTTTAAGTATAAAAAGAATTAAAGCGTTTGCAAAGCTTTTAAATTTGTATATTTTTTTACTTTTTAATATTTTATTAAGCTAAATTTATAAAGCTATTAGCTTATTTTATATTAAAAAATATATAAAATAATAAAAAACTATAGCGTTATTTTATAAGTTTATTGCAAAATTATTACGTTTAAAATAAAAAAGTAAGCTAGCTTTATTATTATTAAAAAAATTAGCTAAATTATAAAACTTAGCTAAAACTTTTTTAAGTTTTAATTAAGTTAAAAATAACTTTATTTTTTTAAGCTATACAAGTTTAAGCAGTTAAATAATTACTTAATAAAATTTTTAATTGCAACAAGCTTTTATAAATTAAAAAGCTGTTACTAGTTTAAAATGTTTTAACTATAATTTAAAATATTATTAATTAAAGCCTAAGTTTAATATAATACTTTAATTTTTTAAAGTTAACTAAAATAGCAAAATAAAATTGCTTTTAAATTTATTATTTTTGTTAATAGCAATATAAACGCAGCAGAATTTTTAAATAACTTTATAGCTGTTAATTAATTTATAAAAAACTTAATAAGCGCTATAAATAAAAAAAGTGCTATTAGCAACATGTTATAAAAAATAAATATAAAAAAAAGCTTTTTTTAATTTATAATAAAAAGCAAAAATATAATTAATATAATTGCATTTAGTATATAAATTTAAATTAGTATAAGTTTAAATAAAAAGTTTTTTAAAAAATATAATATAAATATTATAAAAAATATAAAAACGTTGTAAAATTGAAATATAAAGCTATTAATTAGATTTAAACTTAACATTTTTAAAAATTAAGCTTACTTGTTTTTTTTTTAGCTATTATTTATATAGCTTTTTAATAAAAATTTAAATTAAATATAGTTAACATTATTATCGTTTTTAAAACAATACTTATTAAAGTTATAAGTAATTTAAATTTTTTAAATTTTTTGCTTTTTAGTTTTTTAAAGTTATAAGCAATTATAACTTATATGCTTTATTTAGTTATAATTAAAGCATTTTACACTTTTTATAGCTAACTTATAATTTTTATATAAATTGCTACTATTACAAGCGCGTTTTGCTAAAAAATAAAAGCTATTATTATTTAATAAAAATTTTTTTATAACATAGCGCTTATACTTGTTATTAATGCTGTTTTAATTAAAACTTTTTTAGTTATTGTTTATATAATAATTATTGCGCCTTTTAATTATATTAACATATTTTTAGCTTTAGTAATAATAATTTTTTTTATTTAAGTATTAGTATTATTAAAAACTTTTGTTTAATTTAAAGTTAATTCAAAATTTAAACTGCTTAAAATTCTTTTAGTTCCGATTTTTTTTAATTAGTTTTATTATTTTTTAATGTTATATAGCTATATTTATTATATTAATCTTTTTAATAAATAAAAAATTAAAATAACTAAATATTTTATTTTAAAGCATAACAAAAAGCTTTTAATAATATAGTATAACTTTTTTAAAATTAGTTTGCCTGCCTTTTTGGTTTTTAATTTAAATAAAATAATAATTAAAAGTTTTAAAGTTTTAATTAAATAGCTACTTAGCCGTTTTTAACTTGCTGCTAATATTAGCTTTTAAAAAAGTTAACTAGCAAATAAAAGTTTTAATTTATATAAAAAATATATTTTAATTATGTTTATATTAATGCTAGTTTTTGCTGTTTAAGCCTTAAATAAAGCTATAGTATTAGTTTTTGCAAGCTTAGTTTATTTTGTTATATATATACAAAATGCGTTTAAAATAACGCTAAAACTTGCATATTAAGCTAATAAATATAAAATTCAGCTTTTAAATTTATTTAACTTATTTGTTATAAATAAAATTTATTTTAAATAAAAAATATTTAAATTTAAATAGCTTACTTAAGTTTATATTACTATTAAACTTATTATTATGCTTGTTTTAATAATATTGCAAATAAAATTTATGTTTAGCTTAGTTTTAAAAATGCCTTTTTTAGCTAAAAAATAAAAATAATAAAAAAAATAATAATATAAATAGCTTTAAATTAAAAAAGTTATTTTTAATATAATAACTAAAATTAAATTATTAATTAAAAAAAGTAATATAATAAAAAGTTTAATAAAAAGTGTTTAAATTGTTAAAGTTTTTTAAATTTTTTAATTTTTTAATTTTTAAAACCTTTTTTTTTTTTTTTTTTTATAATCGTTTTATATGCTTTTTTAAAACGCAGTTTATATAAATTTAATATAAACTATTTTTTTTGCTTTAATTATTTTTTTAGTTTGTTAAGCTTAGCAGTTAATTAAGCATTTTGTTATTAAAATAATTAAATAAAAGCTTTTTTTAGTTTTATTATGTTAGTATTAAAAAATTTTAAAAGCTTTTGGCTTTTATTGTTATTTAAAAATATTTTGTTGCTATTTTATAAATAACTTGTATATAAAAGTCTTATAAAAAAAATAAAGCAAGCTAGTTGTTTTAAAGCTATAATAGTTATATATTATAAATAACTTTTAAATAAAAGCTTTAAAATTGTTATATTTAAAAAGTTTTTTAAAGTTAAATACAATATAATATATATTTTATATAATAAGTTTTATATAAAACTAAAGCTTATAAAAGCAAAAAATAGTGTGCAAAGCATATTTAAATAGATTATAATAATATAAGCAAATAAAGTTAAAAAAAACATACTTTGATTAATAGTTTAGTTAGTAGTGCACTTGAATTATAACAAATTTTTTTTGCTATTAGCTTTTTTAGCCTTTTATTTAAAACAGAAAAAAACGTAATTAGCTGCTAAAACTGTAAAGTTAACTTGTTTTTTTTTTTACTTTTAATATTATAACAATTTTAATTATACGCTACACTTATAAATAATACTTTTTGTTTAAGCAGTATTAATATATTTTATAAATATAATGTTTAACCTGCTTTTAATATGCTTTTAAAAAGTGCATTATTATACTTTTAAGTTTTAAAAACATATTAAAAACTTTAATAATATATGCTTTTACTTTTTTTAAAATATATAATAATTTTTATAGCAAGCAAGCTTTTGCTTTTATTTATTTTTTAAATAAGTTTTTTTATAAATTATTATTGCTAGTAAATTAGTTAAAAATCTGTTTTTAAAGCGCTTTAGCTTTTTTTGCTTTGTTTTTTATTACTTAGTTTTTTATTTTAAACAAAAAAAAGTTAAATTATAGCTTTTAGCTGTACTAACTAATTAGTTTATAAATAACTATATTATTATTTGCTGTTTTAATTAGCTTTTTTTAATATATTTTTTTAGCTTTTTATATTATTGCTAAAAAATATTAATGCTTTTTTATATATTTTAAAGTTTAAATATAAGCAAAAAGCTTTTTGTTTTTTTTAGCATAATAGTTTTTATAAGCTTTTTTACACTTTTTATTTTATTAGCTAGCCGTTTAGCTGCTATTTTTAACTTTTTTTTTAACTGCTTTTAAAGCTTTTTTAAAGATTTATATTAGCTTAGCTATATAATTATTTAAATGCTTATTTTAGTTATAAGTTTTTAAAGCAAAAAGCGTTGCTATTTTTAATTTAATTAGCGCAGCAAATTTTTTTTTATTTTTTAAGTTTATTTTAATTTAAAAAACGTTTAAAACGCTATTTTTTTTAACTAATATTATTGTTAGCAAAATAAAATAATTTAATTTATAGTTTAAAAAATATAAAACTTTTGTTTTTATTAATAAAACATTTAAAAAAACTAAGTTTAATATATGTTTTAATTAATATGTTATAAAGCCAAATATTTTTATAAACTTTATGCTATTTTGTTTGCTTTAATAAACAAGTTTTGTTTTTTAATTTTAGCTGTTTATTTTTAATTTAAAAAAAAAGTTTTTAATATTAAAGTTTTTTTTTATAATATATTTTTTTAATAGTTTTAGCGCTATAATATAGTTTATAACTTTGTTTGTTTTAAATTTTTAATATATGTTAAATGTTATATATTTATTAATAATAAGCTATAATATATTTTATATTAATATAAGCTAGCGCTACTATATTTATATATATATTTTTTTTTTAATATATAAAAAATAACTTTAAGCTGCATGCTTTTTTTTTTTTAACTATTTAGTAAAATAAAAAATTTATAGCTTAAATAGTTTTAAATATATATGTTAAAACTAATTTATAGCTTTTGTATATATATTATATTTATTTTTAATTTATAATACTTTGTTAAAAATATAATATGTAGTAAAAAAATTTTTTTAACGTTTGTTTAAACAATTGTTAAGCTTTTAAAACTTTTGTTAAGCTTTTTATTTTTTTAGCTTTTAAACCTTTTTTTTTTTATTATGCTTTTTAGCATTATTTAATATTAAATAAAGTTTTATTTTAGCTATTTTTAGCTTTAGCTGCCGCTTAGTATTTAAGTTTAAAAACTATGCTTATTTTTTTAGCTAACATTATAATAATTATTTTAATATATTTTTTTTTATAGCAATAGTTTTTGCTGCTATTTTATTAAAGCTGTTTTATAAAAAAAATTTAGCAGTTAAAATATAAGTTAAATATGTTTTTAAAAACATTTTGCTAACTGTTCTTTTTTTTTTTTATAGTTATAGTGTTGGATTTTAGTGTATTGCGATCATGCCACATGTTGTTGTATAGCTCTATCTCCTATTTTAGCCTGAATTTACAGTGGTTTATATGTGCGCCAAAACTAGCTCTGATGCTTAGTCATTAGCGCAACTAGTGGCTTAAGTAATGGTGATCTCCTCATCTATGCCTTATAAGCTTGCATTTCCCACTTTATTACTTAGTATAATCTAACATATAGCAGTACTAGCACTGTTAGCAGCAGCAGCTACTATTATAGCAGCTAGCGCTATCATTATAATTTTTATTATTATAGTTATTATAGTAGCAATTAATGCGTTTAAAATAAAAGCTTTAAAAGTAAGCTATAAAGCTTTTATTAGGTTTGCTACGCTATTTATTTTTATATTTATTAAGTTGTTTATTTTTTTATACTTTTTTGCTTTAGCTTATTTAATAGCTTAAAGCTATTTTTTGTTAAAGCATATAACATGCTTTTTTTTTTTTTGCGCGGCATTATTAAACAGTTTTTATAATTTGTTAAAAAAAGTTTTTAGCAGTTAGTACACCTAGCTATAATTATACATAGCTTTAAAAAGTGTTTATTAAAACGTTTGTTATACTAAACATATTTAGCTACTTTGCTACACTTTTTAAAATTGCAATATTTTTAGCAACTTAAATAATATTTTTTAATAAGCTGCTTTTTTTATATATAGCAAACTTTTTTGCTAATATTAAAAATTTAAAACTAGCAAATTATTAATTTAATAAATAAAATAATTTAGGCTTTTTTTATAAAGCTTAACAAATTATATTAAAAACGTTAGCAGTTTATTAGTTTTATTTTTGTTTATACTATTATTTTATTTATAATAACGCTTTTTATTAATATAGCGCTATTTTTAATATAGTTTAAAAAGCTAAATAATATTTAAAATAATATATAATTATATTAAATTATTAAAATTTTAAAAGCTTTTGCTTTTAGTATTAATATTATTTTATTTTATTTAAATTTAAACATGTTTTATATTTTAATAGTAGCATATTTTAACGTTTATTTAATTTTAATATAAATATAATTTAATATATTAATTAGTTTTAACTTTTTGTTTTATAATACTTTTATAAACAAATATTTAATTATATATAAAGTTTAATTTATATGTTTATTATATATTTTTAATAACGTTTAAATTAGCAGCTGTTTATTATTATTATTTTTTGCTTATTTTAAAAATTAAAATAAAGCTAAGCTAATAAACTTAGCTTTAATAAAAGCAATAAATATAGCTATTTTATTAAATTAAAATATTTTTTTTTAATTTGTTATTTTAGCTTATAATATTAATTTATTTGTATTATTTTTAAATAAATGTTTTAAAAGCAGTATAAATGTTAATATTAATACTAATAAGCTTATAAGCTGCATATTTGTTAATTTTATAAATATATATAGCTTACTTTTTAAAAAAATAAAGATTTTTATGTTTAAATGTTTTAAAAGCATTAAAATAATATTTTTTGTTTTAGTAGCATATTTAAGCTGCTTACTATTTTAATAGCTGTTTATTAAACTGTTTAAACAGCTAACTAAATTTTATAGCACATTAATACTAACTTTTTTATTTTAATTAATTTTTTTAAATTAAACATAAATTATTAAAATAGCATTTTTATAAATGTTAAAGTTAGCTATTTTAAATAACTGTTTTTATATAAAAAGCTTTTTTAATAAAATTAAAGCAAAAAAAAAGCAAACTATTATTAGTTTATACTTTTTTTAACTTTATAAGTTAATAAAAATGTTTTAATTAAACAAGCAAGTATGCTAATCTAATTTTTTAATTATAAAAAGTTAATTTAGTATATTTAAGTTGTTTATAATAAAGCAATTTAAAAATAGCTTAGCTTGCATATAAATAAAAACAGTAAAAGTTAGGCAAAAAGTGGAGTAAAATGCTAAGTGTTAGCAAAATGGGTGTAAGTAGCGCAAAGGCATTAACAGTACCTTGCGCACAGATAATAAATGCAAAGGAAGGTGACTAGGAGGTATGTAGACTATTGATTAGATACTAATTAGAAAGAGTAAATCCATGCTACTATACATCTTGTAGCATCTAATCTATACAGCACCAGTACAATACTTTTATACTTATCAATATCACAATAACAAAGTTGGCGCTGCTCGGAGCTGCTGGTCAGATCGGTACTCCTTTGAGCCTACTGGCCAAATCTGTATGTATCGAACAGCGAACCACCTATTTCTGAGTATCAAAATATTTATTTATTTATCTATTTTCTATCGAGTACTAAAATTGTTGTTCCGGTAGAGCGACCTTTTTGATGAGATATCACCCCACGATCTTGTTCATACCCCAGGCATTGCCACTGATTTGAACCATATTGGCACCAGGGCCAAAGTTTCTGGTTTTCTGGCTAAGGATGGTGGCTTGACTAAGGCTCTGGAAGGGGCTGACATCGTGGTCGTTACCGCAGGCATCGCCCGCAAACCTGGTATGACTAGAGATGGTATGTTGTCGCGTAGAAGTGGATCATATATATATACCGTTAATTCCAGCATGGAATTAACGGCGTCGTTTTTTCCGCGAGATATGTACATGTCTACCTGTGAGGTGCTGGGTTTGCTTTGTTATCCATGGGATCTAATCTCGCAATGTGTGTCCATCACATAGACCTCTTCAAAGTAAGTCCGATGCCATTCGCTCAGGCTCGGTCATCACATTCTAGACACAAAGGCCAACCTCCCTATACAGATTAACGCAGGAATTATCTACGATATATTCACTGAAGTGGCGAAGACATCTCCCAACGCCGTCAGCTGCGTAGTCACCAACCCGGTCAACTCGACCGCACCCGTGGCGGCCAAAGCACTGAGGAAAGGCGGCGCCTTTGATCCCACACACCTCTTTGGTGTCACATCGCTAGATGTTGTCCGGGCCTCCACCTTTATTTCCCATGCTCTTGGTGGCAACCCTGACCCTGGGTCCTTTAAAGTACCAGTTATAGGCGGCCACAGCGGCACTACTATTCTTCCACTTTACAGTCAGTCAGAGCCTAAGGTGAACGTTGATAGCGAGACATTGGTAAAGGTTATTCATAGTAAGCCATAAATCCCGGACCCGATATTTGCCTCGAGACCCTCGATATCTTTCATATGTATATGCTCTAACAGAAACCGGCACAGGAGTTCAATTTGGTGGTGATGAAATTGCTGAGAGCAAACAGGGAGCTGGAAGCGCAACAACATGTATGGCTTACGCCGGGTTCAGATTCGTGAAGGCGTTACTGTCCGCCCAGGCTGGTCAGACCGTCACAGAGGAAGCTTATGTTTATCTTCCTGGCATTCCGGGAGGTAAAGATATTGCCGAGAGACTCGGAGTCGACTACTTCGCTGTCAAAATCCTGCTAGGCGCTTCTGGTGCCGCTAAGGTATTAGACTTCGGTGAACTATCGGAGAATGAACAGAAACTGCTAGAGGTTGCTCTAAAGGATCTGAAGGTTAACATCCAGGATGGCCAAGCGTTTGAGGCCTCCAAAGAGATGAGATAGCCTTAGATGCAATGTAACAAAATAAAAATTGGTTCAGCTTGGTTGTAAGGTACTCTCTCTGTTATAACTCGTGGGTAGCATCTTCACGTAGATAGTTCACTCATGATTTGACCACTTGCTCGTTCTGGTCGTTATTTTTCTTGGCGATGAAGAATCAATCAATCAACCACATGGCGAAAACAATGTGAAGAATGTTCAGGATATACCATCGTAAGTTCTAAATAAAGGGTATAGATACTCATTCGGTTGGGCGTCTTCATCTTAGTGTGGCTGGATTTAAGATCGGCTAATAACCCCTGTATGGTACGTAATATATCCCACTGTTATGACTAAGAACGCCTTAATACCTCGGCACTAGCAGCCTGCAATGCTAGCTGTGCTGGTGGCAAAAGCTTTTCCCAGTAGGGAGGGGACTGAGGAACTACAGTAGGTAGCAGCCATTCTACATGCACTACCCGGAGAAAGCCCATCAGCTCCTAACCTAGGTGAGTTATGGCGGGGGATTCAATCTACTCGGTCTCTAGAAGTGATGATTGCCTGTCGCATTTTGTTCAGGAGCACGGCTCCTTGCGCGTCTCGGGTGATACCCAGAGCCGCTTCATCGGCAGCTCTAGCGGCGTCTATTTTGTGAATACAGTGCGACAGGCCGTTGCTCGGTCCTGCCGCAGCCTGCAGTCCCTTACACCAGAGGACCCGAGTAGCAACCCATCACCCGAAGACTGCATCGCTACTGATGAAGATAACGAGCATGGTATCGGTGTTGGGGCCAGTAGGGCCACTGGCGATGTATCGAGGGGACCTGGATATAATCAGGCAAACACCGGTGTGTCACCAAATCTCTCTAGGTTACCAATTGAACGCCCGCCATCGCGCGATGCCGCTAGGATACTGTTCATGACCTATTTTCAAACTTGGCACAGATTCTTCCCTTTCGTGCAGGGTCCTGTTGCCAGTAAGGATCTCGAGATACTATACTCTGATGTTACCGATTTTAGTAGTACAACGGATACAGGTACAGGCCCTACGTTCAGCCAGAAGTTACCCCCGGCTCGCCTAATCATCTTGCTATGCTTGTTCAACTTGGCTGCGTTGCACAGCGAGGTTGACCTACCAGCCGAGTCCAGAATTCATCATCCTATCCATCTTCTCTCACATTTAATTAGCGACGCGACTAAGGGTGATCTTATCTCAATCCAGGCACTATTTGCTGTCGAGCTCCTATTAGTGGCACGCATGTCCCTTCGACCTGCGGCGACCGTCGCTGGGCTTCTTTCTCGCTTGATCTTTTTGGCAGGTCTACACCGCTGTCCCGTTCGATATGCCGAGATTGCCATAGGCCAGGCCGACATTCGCAAGAGGCTTTTCTGGTGCATCTATGTACTTGATCGCTTCCTCTCCCAATCCCTTGGTCATCCCCTAGGCATTTTGGACTCTGATATAGATGTCTGCTTGCTTGACAGCCCCGAGCTACACCATCGGAGCCTCCAGTCTGCTACTGATGTAGCGGATAGTACCAAAGCAACCACCCTGTCTGGTGACCGTATAGGCTTATCGGGCGCCCAGGGAAATCAGAAAGCACCAGGACGCGATGCCCAGGGTCTAGTGGATGACCGCAACCTAATACTTGCGAGTCAAGTGAACTATTTCCGCTTAATGGGGAGGTCACTAGAGCTGTTTCACAAATCTATTCACGTCCGGTTTATTGACCCTAGTACAGTGCTCTCCTTACGGACAGCCCTAGAAGCATTCTGGAACTCGCTGCCATCTGATCTGCAAGACTTTGGCACCAGTGTCGGGGAAACCCAGCCTCGCCGCCATGACGGTCAGGTCTTTCATATATCGTCCTTTTTTAGCCTCTTGCATAATCATCTCCGACTCTTGCTCTATCGTCCGTGGCTATCTCTAGAACCAACTTCACCTGATTTTCAGTCAGCACTACAGACTTGTATAAGCGTGTCGCGCGACATCATCTGTAATACGAAGAAGCAACGAAGCTTGAACTATGCCCTCTTTTGGCCGGGCCACTTATCGGCAATCTGGATGGCCGGCATCATCCTCGTTTTTGCTTCCCATTTACAACTCTATCCTGCAGATAAGAGTCAAATGTAAGGTGGCAGAACTACAGACCCCTGCTAGTTTGACGAAACCAACTTGAATTGATTGGGATATTAGGGAAATTGGGCATTGCTTAGATGCCTTAGAAAGTATATCGCGCCGGTGGCCATTAGCGAAAAATTGCCATGCCGTACTATCCGATCTTCAGCGGGTTGTTCAACAAGAAAGGTAATTTTTTTTTTCCTTTTTATCCCGTTGCGAGATGGCCAGGAACACGTAACCCATGGCCGTTAAGATGAATGATTCTCACGTCTGAATAGGAAACAAGCCGCTGATTATGCGGGTGCTAAGAGGCAGCGAATAGGCTCTACGTCACAAAATAATTCGCAGTCACATTTCTATACCAGCCCGTCTCCCCGGCCAATGGAGCCCGCGCGCACATCAGAACTCCGGGCGCAAGCCCAGCAACCTTATAAAATCCCATATGGCAGCGATACTGCACACCGAGACTCCACAGTTAGCGGCGAGCCAATTGATCGATCTCCATCTCTCCACGCCACGACTAGGCTAGCGCCTAGCGACGTGCAACTCGATCATCCCGGCCAGGAGAGGCCGCGAGGACAACATAATAAAGATCAAGAACTTACTCCTTCGCATTTATACAATAATCCTACAGACATGATGCAAAACGGTGATTCAGGGCTTACGGCTCCTCGGTTTGACCGCACTGCTGCAGACTGGCAAGGCACGCCAGGCGTGGGTAGCTGGAATAGTGGGATGCCTGACATCTTCGGCGGCGCTACCTGGGAATCACTACTCGACATAATCAACCAAGATAATGTGGACTGGAATAATAGACTCCAGTAATAACAGGCCACGCCTACCTTCATATCATACCTGACGGTCAGCGAACAACCAACGGCACTAGCTTCACATAATGAAACAAGTGCACAAGCAGAGCGAGAAAAGCACAGGTGCCAAATTGAGCGAGCCGAACTATGAGTAGCGTCGAGTAGAAGCTGCGAACTGAGCGCTGCTTTTCAATTGCACTCGTTTATGCCTACCACTCTTCTAGCATCATCTAGAATCACCCTGACATGAGTTTTATTGCTTCCTGGGGGGAAGAAGGGCCGCCTTGATAAATTATCCAAGTACAGCTCGTAGGCGGGCATATAACCTTGGACAAACGCAATCACTTCCTCACGTGTCATTCCAGTCCCCTTCGCTCTCCTCAACGCATTCTCCTGATCTAAGCGCCACGAGTACACATTTTGCAGATTATCCGTGGTCAGGTGCAGCAGCCCATCGAAACGGGAGCTCCCCACGAAGTTATCGCAGTAACGGCGAACATTGTCGTTGATCAATTTGAGGTGCTCCAGCCTGTGTGTGGCTAGAGTCGTAGTCCTCATTTCGACGCCTGGCCCATCTATTGCGGCGTCTCTAGCCGCTGACACCTTCGCGATTAACTCCTGGTCAGGGAGGGGCTGGAAACCGACACACCAGCCCTCGAAAATCAACACTTCCAGTTGAGGCGTCCGCGGTACCGTCTCCCACTGGCTTCTATCTACGCGATCGCCCTCCCCGTCAAATCGGCTCTTGTCAAATGCCGGTACGAGGATTGGGCCGCTGCTCGCCTCTTTTAGTGATGAGAAAAACTCCAAGGCTAAAGCTTCATCGTGGGTGCCAGGCTGACCGCGGGTACGCAACAGCGGATTGTCCACATTAGCATCTCGAATAGCCCTTAGCGTATCGTGGTCATGGTAAAAGTCGTCGAGGGACACCGTCCGCGTATTGATGTGAAATGTATTGTTTAACAAGTCGGTTAGTGCTTTCGCCCACGTGGACTTGCCGCTCCCCTGCAGACCTGAAACCCCTAAAATGTAGGGGCGCTGTCGATGAACATTTTGCTGGTGGCTTTTTATGGACGGAACGAGCAGGTCCAAGACCTCGGAAATAACTGAAGGGTCTAGCATTGTCCGGTACTTGTAGACGCAAATCTGCGGAGTAGGGGAGGCTTGTTTTCACCGAGAGAAATATAAAGCACCTAGGTACGCAAGAAGAGATACAATACCGAGTGTACAGAACACACAAAGGTGTTAGGAGTAACGGTGTGGTATACCCACCTATATAGTTGAAATTAGCTTATATGCTCACCCTCATGGTGTGGATTGCACGCTAGCACACATTTTGGATCACGCAAATGGCAGATGGAGATAGTGTAGAAGACAACAACATACACTAGAACGACCTAATTGAAGAATCGCTTGATTTGACAGCCTCTAATAACTAGGCCACCTTTAACCATTAACAAAAACGACTCCTACGTCGTTATAGTTTGTATCATTGATATTTAGGATGACTTGTATACGGGTAGGTTGTAGTAGTGGCCAACAGAGTCACAATCTTTGGCAACTAATAGGATCATAAACCCCCCAGCTGCTGCCTTACAATGCCGATGACTAGATACCTAATTCCATCAATTGAGAGGTTTACTTGTTTACATGACAGGAGAATTTTAAATATATTTCTTTATTTACTGAAGTTGCATGTTGGATGTAGGTATCGAGTTACTACTTAAGTGCTTGGCTAAGAGGTATGTTAGCTCTAGGACAAACCTGTACGAGGTTACAGGTAGCTTGAGTGGCTACCGTAGGTAGTAGTGGCGATTTAGAGGTACCTAAGTACACTAACCCCCCTCCAAAGGCGCAAAGGTACCAAGGAAATGAAAATTAAGCCGATATCGGGGTCACACTCCAGTCACAATTATGTTGTGAACAACTGCTATTCGGCTCCTATATTCTACACGAGCTTCTAGAAAGCCTTACAAGAGTACATGTAATTGCGCACGTCCGAGCGAAAGATGTAGCAGCAGGTCTCGCGCGAGTCGAGGCCGCAACAGCCTATGGCCTATAGTCGCCTGCCTGGGTATCCATGTCCAGACTTGAGGTTGTGGTAGGGGGTATATCCAAGCCAAACCTCGGATTGCTCAAGGACATATGGGATCACCTCTCCAACGTGGTAGACCTTGTCATTCATAACGGCGCTCAGGTGAACTAGATGTTGCCGTATTACAGCCTGCGGGCCGCCAATGTACCCAGCACGCTGTCTTGTATCCATCTTTGCGCGACAAGGAAATCAAAGTGACTAGCATTTGTCAGTTCGACTTCGACATTAGGTGTGGACCATTAATACAACTCTCGCAGAATGTCGAGACTGGGGTGCCGGAGACGGATGACTTGGACGGCAGTCGCAAGGGCCTTGGCACAGGCTATGGCCAGCCGAAGTGGGCGAGCGAGTTCCTGGTAGGTGAGGCCGGGTGAAGGGGCCTCGTAGGAGCTATTATACGGCCCGAGTACGTCACAAGTGACCCGGCTTCCGGCATGTCAGTCACGATTTTCTAGTCCGGTTGTGGAAAGGCTGCTTGCAAGTAGGAGCACACCCCGATATCTCGAACACCATTAATGCAGTCCCCGTGACCCAAGTAAGCCGCATTATCGTTGCCGCGGCGCTCCATCTCCCCGCCACCACCGGGCAGTTACGGGGCGTGGCTCAAGTTACCAGTCACCCGCGGCTGATGCTGAATGATTTGATCGGTGCCCTTGAGCTATACGGATATGACACGCCCATAGCGCCATATCAAGAGTGGTCTACGAAGGTCATTGAGTACATGAACGACGGTAAGAAGGAAGAGCATGCTCTGCTTCCGCTGTCTGTGGAAACTTGCCCGCAAACACTATTGCCCCAGAGTTAGATGACACCAATGCGACTGCGGCGCTCGAAGCAATGATAACAGGAACGGCAATTAGACTGGGAAGCCTTCTTTAAGAGCCGTTGACGTACGGATTCTTGGAATGTACCTGACGTACCTAATCGTAACTAGATTCCTCCCAGCACCAGTGAAAAGGGGCAAGTACGAGTTAAGGTTACAAGCTATAGGGTCTGTAAGGCCGTAAATACGACTTATCTAGGCTAGTAGATTCTTTTAGAGCGTAGGCTACTCAACAGTTTGGTTGGGAAAATGCTTTCAAATCGTTTCAATCGATCAATTATCTAGGTACCGTTGTTCAACCAATTACTCCCCCTACATATTTTAGTATAGTACATGCACGATGTTTATCAATCACAGATGCAGCGCGGAAAAAGAAGACGACACCCTATGTAAACAATATTGTAAATCTTAATATTCTTGAGAAAAGCACTCGCAACGAGTCAAGTTCCTTTTCATGAGCAGATATCATCTGGCGCATCATCTTTTGTGACAATATCCCAGCCCAATCCTCACAGAACTTATCTATGCGTACGGTACCAACTTAGAGATGAGGGGGCTGCACACACTATCAAGAGATACAGGCAGCAGACCAATAAACTCTATATGCATACGGCCAATATCCGAATCAAATCGGGGGTTTTTTGTTTTAATTGAGTGTATCATGTGCATCTAAATAGTGGAAGATGTCTCGCTTACGACTAGCATGCCTACCGCAATACCCATTTTAGAAATTGAAGACGCCCCGGGGTAAGAGTAGAGTCCTACATTGATCAGAGAAGGACTACAGCAACCGACACCTACGAGCCCTAATGGGATTCGAAATATCTACATAGCCATCTGTGCGCCTCGATGGCCCAACTATCAGCAACCTCTGGAGGAACTGGTAGCGGAGTATTGCGACGCCTGGTTCTGTTGTTGCCCCCATCAGGATGAGCAAACCTGAGATTATGCTCCAAGGTACCCCACTAGCGGGGGAAAGGCGGGGGAGTCTTTAGCCGCACCCAGGAGACAAAAGACTCTAGGTTAGTTTAAAGCGACGGACATTACTTTAAGCACATCGTCTTCGGTGGGGAAACAAGTATTACGACCGAATATCCCAAGGCATCGAATCGGTGTATGCAAGGTGTTCGGTATATCTATCGCCAGTAAGAATCGTTATCGTAAATGTAACTTCGCGTTTAATGGTGGTTTGCCTACTTCCTTGTACCTCATACATTCTACCTTTACCTGAGATATCTCATCATCCCCCCACAATGTCCGCTAAACCCCTAAAGATCGCTGTGATTCCAGGCGATGGAATCGGCGTCGAGGTCATGCCTTACGGTGTGCGCTGCCTCCAAGCCGTTGGGAAGGCTTTCAACATACAGTTCGAATTCGAAGAGTTCGACTTTGCTAGCGTGGATTACTATGAGAAACACGGGGACATGATGCCAAAAGACTGGAAGGAAAAGCTGAGCAAATTTGACGCCCTTTATTTCGGCGCCGTTGGCATGCCTGATCGCATCCCCGATGAAGTCACCCTGTGGGGATCCCTCCTGAAGTTCCGCCGCGAGTTCGACCAGTACATTAACCTGCGACCATGCCGGTTACTAAAAGGTGTTGCTTCGCCGCTAGCGAACCGCAAGCCGGGAGATATTGACTTCTGGGTTGTTCGTGAAAACACGGAAGGCGAATATAGCAGTATTGGCGGGAAGATATTCGAAGGAACCGAGCGCGAGATAGTCATGCAGGAGACGGTCATGACACGGACCGGCGTGGATAGAGTGCTCAAGTACGCCTTTGAGCTAGCGCAGAGTCGGGACCGCAAGAAGCTTACCAGCGCCACCAAAAGCAACGGTATTAGCATCACTATGCCGTGGTGGGATTCGCGTGTGGTGGAGATGTCCAAACAGTTCCCGGACGTGGTGGTTGATAAATACCATATTGACATCTTGACGGCGCATTTTGTTCAACGACCTAATATGTTCGATGTCGTTGTCGCTAGCAACCTTTTCGGCGATATTCTATCCGACCTAGGACCGGCCTGCACGGGAACTATCGGTATTGCACCTTCGGCAAACATCAACCCGAGTGGCACATTTCCAAGCCTGTTTGAACCAGTCCACGGCAGCGCGCCCGATATCGCGGGTAAGGGGATTGCTAACCCAGTCGGCATGATCTGGGCTGGCCAAATGCTTCTAGGGCATTTCGGGCATAAAGACGCGGCGGACGCTCTACTCAAGGCGATAGAGGACGTGCTTGGTCGGTCTGAGCCACATATCTTGACAGCGGATATGGGTGGTAAGGGAGACACTAAGAGTCTAGGGGAGGCTATTGAGAAGGAAATATTGGCGCTGAAGCTCTAGTCTAGTCGTCGTTATTGCTATTTTGTTACATGTTACCTGGATAATTATCAGATCTACAACGTATTCTTTACGACGATTGATATTGACCATGAAATACTCTCGTGTTGGAGATATCCTGCTGGGATTCGCCTGGCGCCCATTCCGGTCGAAGGTGAAATTCGTATATCCGGACTATTGCAGGTTGGGTTAATCGCCGGCACCATTACTACTTTACATTCAAGTACACTATTACTGCTGGCCGCGACATTATTCCACGGTAAATCTTTGGCCATTAGCCTCCGGAGGTAGATCCGGGCAGCAGTCCTTTCCCTTCCGCACCCCCGGCCTGCAGGCCTCTATATTACTCACGTTTAACTGTAGCATAGCACTTAGCAATTTGTCGGCTGTGGATCACAAGGTAATGAATGGAATAGTTGATTTTGGTTATGCTCTGTAGCCCGTTAGGGACCTAACCGGCTTGCTTCCAACACTGTCGCCGTACCCAACCGTAGGAATCCATTGTTTATTCTCAAAGTTCCGTTTGAAACGCTAACACATTGAAGATACCTATCAAAGTCCCTTCTTCAGTGAGTCTAGTTTATATCTACTGTCTCATATGACACTCGATGGCAACGTATTCTATACCTTGGCTTTGGACGTACATTGTCGACAATGCAAGGATATCAGTCAGCCTGTCCTGGAGAACTCAATAAGAACCTTTCAGCCAGCTATACTTATTGAGGTCAGCTAGTTCATCGGAAAACTTGCAGGTTCATCTAAGCTCGCACAGTCTGAGAATCCCACGGTGACCTGTAAGAACCTTCGAGACGTCATCAACCAGCTAACTTTTAGGTAACCTCCAAAACTTAAATCAGGAAAATTGAATTACTGGCTCGTATCTAAATTAGTCCTAGCCGGCTTTTAGTCTAATGTGTACGTGTAATTTGCTATACTCGGCAAGGTTAAGCCTTTAATGGAGATTATAGTTAGAAAGATAAGATGAATACACATTCCGCATCGGGGACTATGATCAAGACAAGGATTGCGCTGGACAAGGAGCAGGAGCAGGATGAGAAACGCGACCTGTGCCCTTACGCTGTTCAGGGAATGGGAAGATTTAGGAGCGATCTTAGGAGTAGCGAGTTCTGGACCGAAATCTTTTTCTTCATTGAGGGCGGTGAGTCTACGACCGCCGCCTAGATGGGCACGTTCGTCCCTTTTATAGCAAGATCATATTAATGTTTAGGAAGAGCAATGGTGTACCTGGAAATCAGCCTTGTTATCGCTTCCACCATCGTTATCCTAGACAAGCTGGGAGAGGGCATGGGAGTAAAGATGTAGATAAATTCCGGATTCCTGGTAACGTCACTGCATCACATAACGGTCCAATGCTAACAGTCCGTATGATTTTCATCGGGGGAAAAAAAAGGAAATTTCTGCATAGATTTTTTTATCATCGATATGCGATTATCACCCTTGTAATTCGTGGTCTAGACTTTTAGGAGAGAATAAAATGTCAAAGCTGTCAAAAGTAAACTGTGTCAAGGTGTCACTTCATGTACTATACAAGTTAAAGAGGTACACAGGGGCACGAACAACCTAACCATGTAATGAGGCCTGCTCGCCTTACTCACGAAGTCAATGAGATGAAGGCAACGCTCATAAACCTACTACTTCTCTAGAGACGACAGAATAGAAGCGAACCAGCTCGCCGATGCATATTCTTGCGGGGGAAATTGATGCTTGATTATGGACATTCTCATTTCTAGGTGTTATAATTAACCCGTGGCAAAATCCTCCATGTACACTGACCATAAGTAACTTGAGTATAAACTTAGCTAAGACGCGGTCCAAAAGGTGCGGAACGGTCATTTGATCATAAGCATGGAGATTGATATAGTATAGAAGGACATTTTATTACTAAATGTTGGCGATAGATCCTTTCGAGAGAATCTCTAAATACTAGCCCGGCGCTTTGAAGAGCTGCCGTCGCTGTCATTGCCAAAATCAGGCAGGGACCATGTAGAATTGCAGCCTCTTAGGACTTTAACATATGTACTCTCTGGATTTGCTTCCCCATCTGCTTCCTCATCTGCTTCCTCGCCACCAGTCACTTCCTCGTCGCCATTAACCAACATGGGTGGGTTCGGCCTGATTGTAGAAGTTGAAGCCCATAGTTCTAGATTTTCGTCCCCGGTAGATTGATTTCCATTTGGCCTGATTGTGGAAATTGAATCCCATAGTTGCGGACTTCTATGCCCGGTCGATTTATCTCCGTTTGTTGAACGCGATAGATCGGTTAAGTTCGAGAACAGCATACCGAACTCTCGTAGTTGGAGCGCGAGCACAGCGGAATTGTAGACACGCCATGGCTTATCCAACTCTGCTCTGTCCGAGGTCCACTGCGTATGAAATAAGCTGTCGAGGAACGCACTATTCCGAAGTAGGTCCGGGTTCGTGAGCATTAATACAGTGTTTATGTCTCGGCGTAGAACATACACCTGGCAACTAAACGATCGGGTTAGGTTATCCCAAGATCGCCCGGCTCCCCTGGCTGGATTATACAAGTACCTAGAGTGTGACTCGCCCGATACCCGGTAGCGAAGAGGCACATTGTGGTCAGCCTCACTGTTTAGCAATATAATTTCCTGCTCCGCGTGAGATCGCGGATGTATGTAAAATGGAACGCACTCCCCTTGTTTCGTGAGAAAACAGCCGGCGAAACGTGTATCTTGTTCTTGCTTAGGAATGCTACATTTTTTTCTTAATGCTTTCTTTGAACACTGCAATACGATGCATGCGCTGACTACGGCAGGTCCAGTAGGTTCCTTGCCTCTGGTGCCGTTTGCTACAACCGGCTGGTTTGCCCGTGGTGTCCCGAGTTCCTGTGCCGTGTTATTCATTAACTCCGCCATATTGTCGGGGAATTCGGACGGATATTCCCCTCCAAAACTGGTTGATGGTGGTGAAGGCGGCTAAGCTCGAGGTGAAAGTTGGATAAGATTATCGTATATTCCGCCTCCTGGACGATATATTTGTGATTTCTTCGTATGAGAAATATGAAGGGAATGAGTCGGGATAGGCCCTGCCCCTTTGAATAGGTATTTTTACAATAGATATGGATAGGAATTGATAAACATTGACGTGAAGGTAGACTGTTGGGGGTGATATTCTAGGGCGTCGAATTTACCGACACACGGTACCCTACATTCGACACCAATATTTTGTCGTGGGCGGTCGAGAGTGAAAAATCTCGCAACACCCAAGTGCCTACTGCCCTTAATATACAAATCATTTCTTTTATCTGATGGGAAATCGGTGACGTGGAGATTGTCTTACTGCCGAACTTACGCTTTACTTCTAGGATACAATAAGGAGTTTCAGCAGACTTTGGATACTTAGGTTATTGAAGAAAGTATCAGAGGCGAAGCGTAGACAGAATCCAAATCCTTCAAGTCGAGATGACCGCAACACACCTAGCTCCTATTAAGGTATGTCAAGTATACGGACATCATCGATATCATCAAGTATGGTGATGATATAACCGAAGTAGGTGCGAGACCATGGTTTAGTGCCAACTATACGTGATCTAGGTTACTATGTTACCGGAGCTGCGCAAAAGGTGCAAAAAACACCTCCATCAGCACCCCGTTGGTTCTGCTTTATAGATAAGCAGACCGTACTTAGCAAAGCTACTGTATCTTGTGATATTACCACCAGCGGTGAAGCATTTTTGGGGCTCTACTTGCTATCTCTAGTAAACATTAACCGTCTTAGTATTCGTGCAACGAGGTACCATGTATAAATAGTGTCTAATATATCAATTATTTAATTTCCTCTACTTCAAGAATTTATGTATCTATATAATTTCAGCAGCTTGGGAAGATGTCGTCTCCTTTGCTAGGAGTCGAAATGTACCTAGTGAAGGGGTATGGTGAATATTGCCCGCCCCTTTCAAAAAAAAAAAAATGGTGGTGACTGCCAAGGTAGGACTCTACCTTATACTGTGGGTAATAGACATCGCCTCGAGACATTAAACTTGAGAAGGGAGTCTATTTAGACAAACGTAGAGGTCGAGGTCGAAGGGACCAAGTTGTATGGCCCAATGATCAGGATCGTGATGATGATCATGTCTCTCATTCGGACGCTAAGCAAGGGGCCAAGCTTCTCATCCTAACGACTTGCCTTTTTGGGCAAATCTTGTGTACTGTGTACTTCTGATTGGACCGGAGTGGCGGGGTAAAAAATGCCAGTCATCCGTCGACCCTCCTCAACCCCTCGACCCCTCTGTTTTGCCTCGATTTTGCCTCCATTCAGCTTCCATTCTGCCTGCATATTGTGCTTTTCAAATTCCTGCACCCCACCTAGAAATCGCCTGGAAACCACCGACTCGGACTGTCTGGTCACACATCATCAGGTTCGTGCTGCTCAGGCACTGCCCTGATAGCCCTGGTAGCCCTGGTAGCCCTGGGTAGTCCGGCGAGCACCGGCGACCGCCGTTGAGAGTGGTTGAAACATGTCACTCTCCGCCGGTCATCCAGTAAGATCCTTAATTGTGCCTGAAAACCCTCCGCCAAACCCACCCAAAGCGCCCTCGACTAGCACTAACAAGGTGTTACCACTCCACTAAAATCTCCTTGTGGTATCGCGCTAGGCTGTCGCTGCAGGTCTGACTCGAAACTTTTTTTTTTCCGCTGTCGAATTTCAAGGGTTCAACCTTTTTTTTCGGGTCGCTTCACTCTAGCATCCTGCGATTTCTATTCCTCATCTCTACTATTCCCTCTTCTTTCCTCTGTGGCATAATTAGACTTCTTCTACCTCCTCCAACCCTCCTCCTCACACTATCCCTCTCCTCCTTTTCCTTAGTCTTATACACGGAACAAAGTCGTCAAGATGGTGGAGAAGGTCTACGTCACTTACAATGATGTAAGTTCACGCCCTTGTACTGTACTTACTGTACCCCGCGATGCGATCCCGCCCTCACATGCATATTCTATGCCACGCAAATACACACGGACATGGCACAGAACGTGTACACTACGCACGACATGCTTGCTTAGCGTTCAAATGAGAGAGATGATCCAGACAAGGCGGCGCACAGCTTGTCTAGCTCCTGCGATACCACACACCATCCTGTTCACCCCCGCAGCTATCGTTAAACTCTGAGACTGCCTGCGCTATTGTTTCGCTGACGTCGTCATGTGTGACCCCGACAGGTTCACAAGCTGTGTCAAGAGGCAGCACCGCAGATGCTGTCGACCTTGCAGCCACAGCTTATGATTGCCATCGGCGGCGGTGGTTACGTCCCTGCGCGTATCCTACGATCTTTCCTCAAGCAACCCGGCAGCCCCAATATCCCCATCCAGGCTATCGGCTTGTCTTTGTACGAAGAGCTACCCGTCGCCGACGCCGACGCTACCGCCGGCACAGTCGACCAGATCGGCACCAAGGTCACACGCACACAATGGCTTGACTTCACGAGTCTTGGCGGCATGGAGAACCTTGTTGGCAAGCGCATCCTTATCGTTGACGAGGTTGATGACACGCGCACAACCCTTGAGTACGCCGTCAAGGAGCTGCAGAAGGACGTCGAGGAAGTGTCAAAGAAGCTTGGCCGCGGAGGTGAGAAGACAGAGTTCAGCATATTTGTTTTGCATGTAAGTGTTCTCCGTGTTATTGTGGGCTGGGACCGAGAAGTCATGATTAGGGGCAACAGTGACGGCGTCATATCGGTATGCTGATAATTTCGACACAATAGAACAAAGATAAGCCAAAGAAGGGTGTCCTGCCAGTCGACGCGATAGATAGCTCTAGATACATCGCCGCCCGAACAGTTCCCGACGTTTGGATCTGCTATCCGTGGGAGGCCACGGATATCGATGAGCACGACAGACTCGCGGCCGAACAGAAGAACAAGACGGCCTCTGCGTAATGAACCTTTGACGACAGGCAGGGGATATGCATGAAAAGAGGAGTCTTGGCAACGGCAATGGCAATGGCGTCGGTTTGGGTTAGCTAAGAATACGGATAGGCAACGCAAACGTTAGAGTGTAATCGTGATAGACGGCCGTGGCCACCTCGGGAAACAACGAGACATGATAAACGTACCAAGCAGTTAAGAGACAAAAAGTGCCAAAAAAATAGGGAAATAAAGACGAATGGCCTAGAGTGAAACGGCAATGTATCTATGGCTGTGTATGAGACTCTACGCGGCGCTCTTCGGGGTATCATCCCTATGTACCTCTATCTAAATACTACAGTGAATAGAAACCGCTGCACGCTCTGTTTCTTTGTCTAGGCGCCAAACGTACCCTCTTCTCTGTGTTTTTTCTTCAGTTTCTTTTCGATCTTCATGAACTCGCGGATGCCAACAGGGACATTACTATACAAGTCGTCGTCCCACAGATCCTTGGCGATCTTGGGACGACCCGTTTTCGCCATCTCCTCGGTCTGCCGATTCATATCGCTGCCTAGCGACGAGGGTGCCGGCACGGCGTTCGCATCCTCCATTACTACGGGTCCCTGCACCTGCTCTGACTGAAGTGCTTCCTCTGCCCGCGTTGAAGCAGCCGCCCACTCCTCCAACTCCTCCCCGTATCGGTCCCAGACGCAATTCACACACCCGCTCATGCAGCAGTTGTCCGGCTCCTCGGGCCGCGGCGGTACCAGGACGCCTGCGATCAGGGTGCTACGATCGCGGATTGACTGTAAGCGGTCAGCGCGCTCCGCGGGTCCAGCGAGTGGCGAGCCAAAAATGATGCGCGCTTTTTCCTGCGCGGTGGCGGGCTCCGCCGAGGGTTGAGGCGGAACCGTTGTGGTAGAAGCAATGGTAGTGGTGGATGGTGTTGTGGATGTTGTAGTACCTGATGATGAAGAGGGCTCGCCGCCCGCCTTCGACTTCTGCGCCGCCGTCGCCCTCTTGGAGGTCGAGCGAGATTTGGGTGATGAGGTGGGCGGTTCCTCGGGTTTGACTGCGGGGATGGGCTGTGGCTTTCGGAGAATGGCCTCGTAGTAAGGTCCGATGGGCATCGCTTGCTCCGAAGACTCGCGGGGCGTACCGCCGGGTAGCGAGGCAAATGCTCGTGAGTTGCGCGACACGGTGGATTGTAACCGCGCCACGCGCATCAGCGGTCTCATATTGGGCGGCATCGTAGAAGATGTTGAGTCGGCGACCGTGTTAGGAGGGTTAGAGATAGGGGTAAGTGGTGGCGGCGGCGGCGGTGGTGGTAGGGGGTTATATAGAGAGGCTCGTAAATAGAACAATGGGGTTGTGATGTCCGATCAAAGGTCCGGTTATTGTTGTTTTATCGAAAAAAACTCTCCAACGGCTTTTTGCGCCAGTGACCCGCAACGTCATCGGCCATCGGTCAATCTCGGAAAACTGTCGGCAGGTGGGTTACCGGCTCATGGTTCACGTGACTTGTAGGTGTTAGTACCGAGGGGCATATCCGTCTACCAAGGATGTTAACATGTACATAGAGACGAAACTTCTACACATCTTTTATACTCTTGCATTCGTGACGATTAAGTTTTTTTCCAGACTGGGTGGAATTGGTTACAGTAAAGTTATTCTAACAGAATTAAAAGAGAAAACCCGCGCTTTTTCGTGTTTGCTATCATAGCTGGGCTTGACGCTGTTACAGCTAGGCTAAGTTTAAGATTATTCAGAAAAGATAGAGATGAACTATTACAGACTTTACGCAATTACTACCGAAAAAAAAAAAATAGGCGATCCCAGATGCACTGGGATAAAAATCTGCTTGGGGATTCTTGGTTTGAGAAAAGACGGGTGTAGTAGCTTGTGACACAAGCTTATAGGCCTGAACTGGTCGTGGTCAGGACGGTTGAGGCTAGACTAGACTCAATACAGCCACCAATTTTGCTATCAATTTCGGCCTATCCTAATCTCACGTTATCAGTACCTAAGAAATGATGCAAAAAACAGCATTCTCTTTAATCTGATTGAAATGGGTCAAACTAGAGGTCTGAATACTTGGTAATCTACCTCCCGCCCTTCGGTCACTAGCCACATCCCTGCGCCACAGATCCTAAGGTAGTGTACATGATACATAAGTATACAAGGTACTTCCAGGGTGGGGTCTTCCACCTCGCGCATCAGCATCTCCAAACAGGCCGTCGGTCGGGACGCGTCTTAGTGCATATAATTGTTTGGGGATCGCAAAAGTCAACACTACGGGTTACACAAGTTCTGATATATTATTTACGGATCCGATGCTTCGTATCTCCGATATACCATCACCACCAATACTACAATCGAATATACCAAGGCGAAACAATTGAATTAGCCTAGGTTGGGCAATTGCGTATTCTCAACCCTCGAAGGCCTCGACGAGTCGGTCTTAAGCCAACCTATAATAGGCTTCGATATCAGCTCTAGGAGGTTTCAAGATGCAGAATTGAAGAATAAAAAAAATAGAAGAAAAGGCCGAAGCTCTCAATGGAAACGTCGGCACCTAAACGGCGCAAAACATCGCCCACGACGGGTGTACCGATAGACGGGTCGAATGGGCCCTCTTCCTCCGATAGTGCAACCCGACGTTCCTCACGATTAATTCGACCGTCGTATGCGTCACCAACTAAAGCGAGCCTCGCGCGATCCTTTGCCGAAATCCTTCAGCAACGCACCTCGTCGAGAGGAAGCCAGCACAACGAAGAATTACCGGCCCCCGCGGCCTCAGAGTCTAGCAGCCCAACGAGCCATCATATCAGCGAAAATGACCTTGTCACGGCTCAATTGGAAAATGAATCAGAAACTGGAATACATCAAAGGGACGTAGGAGCTGGCATTGACAATGCGACGGTGGGACGGCCAAAGAGCCCAGTCAGGGCGGCAGGAGGAGGATTGTCTATGAGACCTAGGAAGTCGTCTAATAAACCTTCTCCGAGGCCTCTCCCACCACCTTCCGCGGAGGAAGAAGAGCTCATAGACCCCTTCAAAGGACGAAGGCTGCGACGGTCTCCGCCACCGGGCATTCTTCCTGAGGTTCAACCTGAAGAGCCAGAGCTGCCCCCTACACCAACCCAGAAAGGCCTTTCCGACCCTTCGTCTATCATCACTTCGCCGACGGGGATACATAACACGCCCTCTAAGCGTCCTAGGAGGAGCAAAGCCTTGGCGGAGAAGTTGATCAGCTCGCCACTGAAACGGCCTCCTCTGCGCCCACCAGAATTCGGTTCACAGGCTAGTCTCGCGGAAATCGTCTCTTCGGAGTCTGCAAAAGAACCACTAAGAAATGAACCCAGGCGGAAGCGTGGCAAGCGCAAGCCCCATCCGGCGCGGGAGGTCGAGGAGGCGGATCCGCTTGCAGATAAGAAGGCATTGCGCGACTCTCTGCTGGCCGAAGTTGCGCAGCTGGAAGATGATCTGAAAGTGGCTTCTCGTGAAAACGAAAGGATATCCCGTGTTCAAGGAAAACGTCGCCATGTCACAGACCTCCCCGGCGCCGAAGAGCAAAGTCGTATACTGGATGTATTAAGTAGACATGTACTCCCCCCGGAAAAGGAGGTGCCGCCCGATTCAATGCAGGATTGGCTTAAGACGGCAATGAACCCTATGGTATTTTTACCGTTCGGCCGTGCCGACGCTGTTTCGCTAACCCTACCGTTTCTCCCGCCTGGGGCACAGAAAGCAGAAGATGCGGAACCACCTCCTATCTCGCATCACCCCGTCCCCATGACGGCAGACGAAGAGCTCCCCTATCTACAGGTATTCACACCCTTAACGTTCTCATCGACTATCACTACTCTCCAGCCCGAAGACCAAGAGCCATTGTTGCAGCGACACGCGATTTCCGTGGCGTCCTCGCCGCCGGGCTTATTCGTTGCCACGATCGATATGACGGTGGACACGAAGACGTTGGCAGTAGCTGATCTCGCCATGCCCCGCCTCGATCCCTCGGCTGTCGCTGAGCTCGGCCCATTCGTCGAAAGGATTCTCAAAGGCGCCACTGGGAACACGGCGCTCACAAAGAACATCTCCGTCGTGACCTGGGCCATGGGTGAATGGGTTCGTCTGGCAACACGTCGGGCAAGATTCTGGTATGCCGTGGAGCAAGAATTGAGGGGTGAGGAGCGGCTTGTGAGGTGTGCTGAGGCGATGAGACGGAGGAAGCCACGTGGTCGTGCTCGTCACGAAAATGAAGATGAGAGTGGGGATGAGGACGGCGGAGATGGACCTGCTAAGACGCAGCCTGAGAAGGCCGATGTTATCGCTCTCATGGGCCGGACTTCGATTGACTTGGACCTGTCGAGCGTTACCGGCGATGGTGAAGCCGGATCCTTAATTGCGCGCATCCAGTGGCATGTCGAGTTCGATTGGTCCGGCGAGGCGAAGAGCAAGATCGCGCTTCTACTCAGTGCTCCTGCGAAATGTAAGTGCATATAAATCATTGTTTTCTCGCTTGGATCATGATAACTAACTACGGCTGTGTTGTAGGGCATGCAAGTGATGGGAAGGGAAGCTTGGCTAGCCTGTCCGATATGTTTGATGGGTTGCTAAGAGAGGGCAGGGAACCTCTAGAGGCTGTGAAGATCGTCGTTGCTCTTATCGTGGGCGATAGAATGCCGTGAATTGTCAGACATCGTCACTTATTTTAGCGAGGAAGAATATGTCTAGACGCTACGCTTGTTCGGATAGGGATGCATATGGTTGGTTGTGTTTGATTCGGCTGGGACATGAGTGTATGAGCATGGGCATCCTTCGAGGTTTACTGGGATAAAATGGACTGACTGTCTGATATTCAGTTATGAAGAGTTGAATGAGCATTAGCCGTGCTGGGCTAGCGATTATACGACATACAATTCAGCACGCAGGTTGCTTGCGAGTTGAGGAATGAGAAGACTTGACGGAGAAACCTCGCATTGAGGCAATATCTACGGATTACGGTGGTCCACACTAGATGCCCCGGTGCAGTATTCCATTGTGTGTGGCAATCCGCTGCATTGAGGCTCAGAGCCAATTCGAGACAGAACTCCTCGAGCTTTGATACTGATCCTATAACCCCCCTATTGACAGGCATCGTCCTCCTGTAACTTGCAATCATACACAGAGCAATGTCCCAAGTGATATCCGTAAAAGCCGTTCATAATGATCGAGTGAATAGCTTAACATAGCAAAGGGGGGATTAAACGATTTTATTTATTTTTATTTGTTGATTCGCGATACTCGGCCATTAATTGTAGTCAGGGACTCGCTCTCCTAATAAGTCTATCATTCCTAATTCTTTTCTGCATTGGTTCAGGTGTGAACCAGCTTTTTCCCCGTCGTCGTTCATATTGTGGCCATAAATCTTTTTCAGTCTACCTCAACGCCCAGGCGTCGCAGATCTTTCTTCGCCAGCTCGATCTCGGCTATTAGTTCCTTGTGTGCCTCGGGCACGTCGTGGAAGGTCATAACATTCCAGCCGAGTCGGAAGAGGAGGTATGCGCCGAAGGAGACGAGAGCCCAGAAGGGGAGCTGTGAAACGCTGGTTAGCGGGTTCGACTTTGGGATTCGATGGGGAGACGCTGTGGGAAGGGAGACGAGGAGAGTTGGCTGGATATGGCTGATATGCGGATGCGGGGGAAAGGAGGATTGAATACGCACCACGGGGACGATCTCGGTCTGGACTAGCTCGGGGAGAGGTACGAGCTGGAGGTAGAGGGCGAGGTAGAGCTAATGGGCCATCATGTGTTAGCGAAGGCTGCTTATTGGCTAAATAGAACAAACGGGAGTATGTATAAATATTGTGCAGCTCTTTTTTGTTTTGTCTTTTCCAGGCGCACTAAAAAGAGAGGCTTGGGCATGAGAGAACAGGAGAGCATACCGAGGTGACGAGGAGGCCGATGGAAATAGTTTGCTGGGCGCGCGTCATGTTGCCGGCTCGGATGCAATTGATAGGGTATTGAATATTTAGAGAGTGAGGTTATTTAGTACTAGTGAGTAAAGAGAGATGTCACGTTGAGGTGGTTGTGACGAGTGATGTTGGTGTTGTTATTGTGTAAAGGAGCGACGCTGAGAAGACGGTTTTGGTTGATTCCGCGTCGAGGTAACACTCGCGAAGTCGTGATTCGATTCGTGTTGTCTGTTCAATTCACTGCTACCTTGTCTCCTGGTCGGGCTGGATCTGATAGGGTAGTATAGTGGGTTAGGTACACTACACTACCTACTGGTACATATGCGAACGGCATCAGCGGCATGACAGGGATGTATACATGTGTATTATCAGCCACCTATAGTACACAGGTAGTGTAGTATCTTCAGCCACACACGAACCCCGAACACGCTCCTTCAATGTTAGGGTGCTAGGTAGCCTCCATCACTCATCCAACTTTCATTCCGGGATTTGAATAAACCGACTTTTCTTCTCTTGGAGACTTTCTGATATTAATATTACTGCCGAGATGCTACATATTCTCTGTCTAAATGCTACGCCTCCAAATGCCTAGGTGATAAAGGTGTGAAGGCATAGCGTGGGAAAAGCCTCTCCACAAACCCGGCTAACCCTCCTCCATCACCTCTATAACATCAATACGCAACAACGCTGCAACCTATTGCGAGCTTCTCAAACGGCGAATTCACAGCTCACCAATATGTATTCGCGAAACAAGGCTCAATGATATTCGTCAGCATTCGAGAGTCATAATTCCCAAATTCAGACGACTCGAATCCCGTCATGACACTATCCCAGTCCTGTTGTCCCATCGGGAATGCGTAGTCAAATTGTCCCTGGTCCTGTGCATATTCTTGATGTGCCAGGTCGAGATTGGGGGGGCTGGCGCTCGACACGACGCGATCGGCAATCCTGTGGAGGCTCTCGCAAGCCCCGTGCACTTTCCGAGCGATGGGTGAATTCACTGCCACTGGTGCCAAGAGCCACACCATCTTAGACAATAGCGCCAGGTCGTCCCCTGAGGCCGTCGCTATCGCGTTGCCAGCTAGCACAATAAATGGTACCAACGGTACCATGGCCAAGATACTGTGTTTTGCTGTTAAAACACAAGTAATCTAAAATACGTAGGTCTGATCGTAAAACTTACGTGTTTATCAATGTTCCCCATTGCCTTACATGGCTCACTACCGCCTCTTCGCCAATTTTAACAACCATGGACAGCGCTATACGTGCCTCATTTACGCATTCGGCTGAGCATTGGAGAGGACTGCGGTAGCGAAGGTCAGGTTTGTTCTTCAAGTTGAAGTATCAGAATATTTCAGGGGCACGTGGAAAAGCCAAAGATGCAATACTAGGCCGGAGCAAGGTCCTAGCTCATCGTATCTCCAAGAGACCAAAGAAATGGAGGAAAGGTGAAAGACGTGATTACTTACTGAGCATTGAGAAATGCTGGTGGGAGAAACCGGTACACAATTGCAAGCTGACAGTGCAAGACGATATCTAACGTCGTAATTATCCCACCAAGATTGCTGCTGACATGTAAGCTTTTCGCGTTCTCAAACATCGAACGGGTTCGGATAGAGAATACATACGTTGCTAGTACTGTTCCCCACGCCGGATCGTCAGGACATTCCTAGATTCGATCAGATTAGCGATGAACTCCAACGGTGGAAATCATGAACTCATACAGCTTTCACACTACTAAGAATTTCTACAAGACGAGACGCAAGCCTTTTTACGTGCTCAAGTCTTAGCTGCTGCGACGAATTTTGCGCCACAACCGAGAACAGGCTTTCTTCAATATCGCCCATGACAATGGCTACATCAACATAAGCGCCGTAGAGTCTATTATTGTGATGTTAGCCACAGGCGCCAAAAAGCCATTTGCGCGGATACTGACGTATTGAGCAACCCCTCCCGATTCTCGAGCGAGGCCAATTTATGGAGGTCGCTCGTCACGTCGGAGTGGCGTATCGTAGGAGATTTCCCGCATGTCATCGCAAGACCCTTTTCCCATGTGTAGATGTGCCAGAACAGTTCGAATTCTTTCCGATTATATATCCTGCCCGTGGTGCCAGTGCTAGTTAAACGGTGCAGGCCTAGATCGAGAGCCGCTCTGGCAGCGCCGCTTATTAACCTCCACGCAATCGTGCTATGCCCGTGTTTGACATAGAAGTTGGCCTACACAGTTAGAAAAAAAGCGCCGACGACCGAGTCGTGTCCATAGGTGCGGTACTCACTAGACACGCGAGGGCACGGCAGGACTCCATTGAAGGCTCCGAGCACAACCGCAGACTCTGCAATGCGGTCTCAGCGTTAGACTTTGGAATTTTGGCGTGTCCGCGCATAACATTGACAGCCGTGCCCAGGCGCCTACAGTTGGCCTCACTGATGCTCATGAAAAGACTGTAGAGGCCGACATTGACACCTATCCACTTCCAAATTGATATAGGCTCCGTCGCAAAGTAAATGTCCTGACACATGTTTACGAATTCGTCTTCGGTGTAGAGCGGCGTATCCACGAAGAACCGTTGCTTCTCGGCTCTCGCGAGGCGCAGGAGCCTCAGGACTATCTCGTTCGGTGGTAGCGGCATGTTTCCGAGACCGGGATCGGCGGAATCCAGAACAGGATCTCTCTTTGTTGTGGTGCTCTTAGCACTGCCCTGGCCGTTTTGACTCTCTACGGACCCATTTGAAGGGAATTCGAGTTCGGAAGATAGAAGTGTGGCCTCTAATGTGGTTCTAATCTGATGGGCATGGGATGTAAACGATGTATCCCCATCATAGCCCTCTTGGACACTATCCAAAACGGGCACCTGCTCGTCAATCATCGACTGCGGAGTGTAGACCGTTGCATCTAGAGAGGCCTCCTGCGAACCTACTGCCAATGGCCTCGCCTCTTGGTTAGACATGAGGGTTTGCAGCATTTCTCTGACATCAGCGAGCTGGCGACTGACGTCTTGCACCGCGTCTTCATACTTCGTTGATAAGAGAACCCGTTGCCGCTTCTCGCCGGTCCGGTGCGCCGTCCGGCACGGAACGCTAAGCGTGACGCAACTGGCGCATGGTGACCTTCGGTCACACTTGGTCTACTTGCATGTCAACTTTAATCAATCCTCTCGACGCACAGATTTACGTACCTTGCGGGTTTTGCAATTATCACACTATGAGTTTAACAGCACTATTAGTACCTGAGGCTAACATTCCGCACCCGGACTCAAGATCGAGGATCCATGCTCACCGCTGGTCTCCGCTCTAGCGGGATACTGGTTTCTGCTTCACTCATCGTTTTTGGGAGTACTGTCAGAACACGCAGTTTCGAAGTTGTGAAGAGTTCAAGATTAATGGGCTGGCGAGCATAATACAAGTAGAATTTGAAGAGACGCCCATTGGATAAGTCGGCACGACCCTTGACAAATCTCAGGGCGCAGCAGACACGCATACGTCAACCGCAACCCCGGTTTATCAGCATACAGTACACGACAGCCCAATTAGTGGAGAATTAAGCATTGATCCCATCGAACTACCTAGGCTAAGTGTTGGTAAAGGGGGATAATAATAGACGCGCCCTATGGCCAATGGCTTAGTTGATTGATGCCAAGATGATGCTTCAGCGAATCAGCACATTACAGGACTGCACATATCGTCTGCATTAGTGCAAGCGCGTCAACGAACAGCACCCAGCTTTCGGGTACCTACCGTATCGCAAAGAAATGTACTAGGCGATCCTCAAATCCTGACTCAAGCTTAGCTGCGATTTTATTACCTAAGATCTTGAGAACTGCCTAACCTAGTATGATATCGGACGCGATAGGGAAATACACTCAGTAAGTGCTTCTAAATTCTACGTAAGTCCAAGGAATTGTCATATTTAATAATAGTCAAGGAAAGCTACCTGACAGATGCGAAACTGTTCAACTCAGCATCAGTGCGAAACTCCGAAATCGCGCTCATTGGACTTTGGAAATCTTGTACCCTCCAGGCACACGAGTCTGGAAAACTCCGGTAGGATCATATTTAGCAGCAACGTCCCTAATGAGCTTGATATTGGTAGCGCCGTAGCTTCCAAGGGGATCCTGGTCAACATCCGCGTAGTTCATGTAGATGAAGTCCATGTCCCCTCGTACAGATTTCGCATAGTCGGCAAGCTTGTTCTTCATCTCCTTCACGAGCGCGTGGGCTTCCTCGCGTGGCGCGTCGTCCGTGAGGATGCCTATTCCGGCAGTGTACAAGATGGCGTTGTTCTTAAGGTCATCTAGCCCAAGGACGTTGCCGCCATTTTGCTTCCCGATCGGCCAGCGATAGGATGGCAGTGGTTGCAGGAACATTTGTGTGAAGAAATCTTCCGGTACCATTATCTTCTTCACTGCCTCAACAAGTTCTGCATGCAGGCGGACGGCGCACTGGGCGATTCGTTTGTCGTTGTTGAAAGTCAGGGTCTCGCCGTAGTTCCAGCTGCCGGATGAAACCTGGGACAAAGCGGCGGCAACTGCGATGTTTTCCACAGTCGTGAAATTCTGAAATGCGGGCAGCGCTTTTGCCTCATCAAATGGCGTGGTGTTGTTTGAGATACCTTGAGTATTGACGTGAACCCCGGCGGCAAAGATGTCCGGGCTAACCTTTGTGCTGTGGCTGAAGAAGGTGAAGAAAGCATCATCGGCGATGGACTCGTCGGAATCAGCAAAGCCCACTACCGCATCGACCATGGCGTAGGAATTATTGAGAGATAGGTAGCGCGTGTCGCTAAATAGGTCCGGCGCTGATACAGCCTTCACGTCGAAGCGCGTCACAATGCCGAAGTTGTTACCACCCCCCTTCAGAGCCTGCCACAGGTCGGGGTTTTCTCCTTCATTCGCATTGATGATCGACCCGTCAGCTAAGACCACCTCGTAGTTCACAACACTGTCACAGCCGAATCCGTGGCGACCTGAGTAGTACGAGTTACCACCGCCGAGAAGAAATCCGCCAACACCGACGTCCCCATCACGACCACCCACGGCGGTGACGCCGTACTCTATGAGCTCTTTATAGACGTATTGCCATTTCCCACCAGGTCCAATACTAGCAACATTAGTTTCGGGATCGTAGCTCGTCGCGTTTAGACGGCTCAGATCGATGGTCACGCCGTTGACAGTGCTGCTGGATCCGGTCGAGCTATGGCCGCCGCTGCGGACTGCAATAGTTGTGTCATTACATCCAACATCTTTGGTCAAGGTCGTGAGGGCGAGGGCAACCTCATCGCTAGTATGAGGCAAGATAAAGCAGTCGGCCCTTTGGCGGTTGTTCTTCGCCCACCAGGAGTTGACTTCGGCGTCGTAACCGGTGTCATTAGGTGAAATCAATCGCTCCCCGAGACCAGCAGACCTCAAGGCTTCACACTGGAGATGCTTAGAACTAGGACCAATCACTATCATTAAGCGCGTCGCCGGACTTTGTACTTACAGGCGATGTAGCCTTTCCAGAGACGACGCCGCTGAAAAGGGCAGCTGTCGCGGCGGAGAATTTCAGCATGGCGGGCCGATGTGTTACAGTAGATGAGGGAACTGTACGAGGACAGGAAGCAATATAACTTGAATGAGAAACCAGAACACCAAGGTAGGGAGGTATGGAACATTAGTACATTGGTTTTAGTTGCTTTGACTTTCTAGCCATCAATCTGGAACCGTGGCTTTACTTATACCCATGCTTCTCTCTCCCCTTCGTAACTACCTTCGAATGATGATTACATACACAGTATGTCTAGAATTGTCACAGTTTCCTCCCCATTACTCCATATCGTCTACAAAAATTTACAAGTCAATGCCGGCAAGGTCGTGAATCGATGGTTGAGATGTCTGGCGGAGGCCGAGGGCCCGACAGGGAATTGTGGATCTCGCCATGATCCAAGTACGTAGTTGGACAACTTGGCCCCCTACCGGGCCCTCGGCCGGTAGATGGCTGTGTTCTAATGATGGATTTTACGTGCCCGAGGTAGTTACTTAGAGTGATATGATAGAATGGGTCAAGTATGATGTCAATTGCTTTTCTCCGAACGGTGGCTGGTTTGATGGTGGACTACGGCGGAGAAGATATATTACCCTAAGTCCATATTTCTCGCATCATCAAGTCTCACCCATCAGCATGTCCCTTAGGTGTATGTGTATCCATTGCACTCACAGACACTAATCTAGGAACCTCCCTAAGATGGAAGGGATGTGGCCCTCGATACCGGCATTAGATTGACGACTACACGTCTAGTGTAGTTGTGATGTGAAGTAGCTCAGTTATAGACTAATGAGTCCAGGGCCAATCTCTGTGATACTGTGACGTCAATGCAAGTCTATTATGCTAACTTCAACCCATTAAGATCGCAATCCATATTAGAAATCGAAAGACACAGCCGCTCAATCTGATTCCCCTCCATTAAATGTAGGGGTGACGATATAAAATTTAGCAAATCTAATAAGGGGTACGGCTCGAACTATTTAACAGCTGGATAGTGATACTTTAGGGTTTTAGTCGATCTTTAATCCCCTTTTAATCAGATATATCCGCTCGTGCAAAGGTTTCAAAATTTTAGTGCTAGTATCAGGGATCTGGGTGAGAGTCAGAATCCTTATTTATATCAGGCAAGCCATAAGGAATTATTTTAGTCAAAGACATTATCTCAGAGCCTGCACCGTTATGCATATCTTCTGTACACAATGAAAACGGTTCAAAGAGCCTTCCGGTGAAGCCACACAGAGAAGTATGCACGTTGACAACTATGTATTAAGCCACTAGGGATAGGTCACCTCCAGCACCATAGGATCGCAACCTCACATCATTAAATCCTTTTCATATTAGGTACTCCATGAGCACAAATAATTAAACATTATTATCTATGCCCGAGCTTCTCACAGTTTAAGTTCTAAGCCAATGTAGGCCGAGTAATAGCCAGACGTGCCTCTTTAGAATTCCGGATTTCCTTGCGCGGTATGTAGTTGGTTCTGTTGGCACACCGAGTCAAACCCGATAACCGCGCACCATACCACCCCCCCTGATTTCCTTATCGCATCGTCATCTATGAAGAATGATCCTATTGTTCTACTACTCTACTTGGAGCAAACATCGGAGGTATATTAGAGGTTTCTGTCAGTGCTAAGCACTAGGCTGTAGAGGGGTGTTCTAGGGAGCCTATGCTTTATGGGGTCACTTTATTCAATCAATGCATTTGTTTTTTTCACCCATTCATTGATTACTAGCCTCAAAATGAATCCTTTAAGCCCTCATTGAGCACCCCTGATACAGAATTTTACAGAGCTTCACGTATTCCTGGATAGGAAGTGAATGGTGCACGACTACCGATTTAAGTGTTATACACACCCCGAGTGGGGTACCATACCCAGGTATTCATTCTAAGTAGTCACGGTCGCACGTTGCTGGGTGTTAGGCTGATGCTCCTATGGAAATTTATTGAATCCAGGAGCTCAATGGTGGTGGGCACTTGTTCAGGTCCAACTCGAGCCGTAATAGATCCTGTGACTCTCCTTGGTAACTTGGTCGCCTATTTCGACGCTCATTCCACTCTGCCTTAACTTAGGTTTCATTCCCTCTTGTCCTATGTTTCTCCTCGCTAAATTTTCATCACAATTCTTATTACATCCTCTCTCCCAACGGAACCCCAGTTGCCCTTGCCCTAATCCGCACTACAATATAATACTACTCTTCTCTTGAATTGACAAGCAACCTGGATCCCACAGCTTGTCCGGCTTGTCCCGCGCACAGAAACTATATACTGCACTCTATCCGGATTCAGAGTCGTTCGAGAAACTTCCATACACATCTCATACAACTAAATTTATGACTAGGTACCCCCCAAGAGCAGGCAGGCTTTTACATATTACTCATCTCTACTTTCTCCTGATCTTCTGATCTCTCTTCTCCGCCCACTCTCCTCTTATCTCCGTTGTCTTGCCACTCTATCCGCAACCACAAAACTAAGAGTTTGGACAAAGCTTAACTCACGAACATGCGATTTCCGTTTGATCGCCAAGAAGTTGCCTTGACTTTGACCCTAGACCAGATTCTAGTGCAGCTCGACGGTACAACAAATGTAATAAAGCTACCGGCCACCATATTTCACTCTCTCAATGTGAATGATCAAGCCATCGCTAAGAACCAGGCTAGGTCAGTATTCTCTTCCTCTGTTGTCACTATTTCAGCTATTTATACGGTCTGCTACTCATGTTATCCTAATTTCCCCTGTCAATCTCAATACTCTTGTTGACTTTCGTATGCTGCCTTTACTATTTTACACACCACCAACACTATCATCCCTTCAAGCACGTAATTTCGGAATTCGGTGCCTTCTTTCATTAGCTCACGCACATATTTGTACCGTTCAGCCTCCTGCTCGGTCATCCAGTCGAGTTTTACCTCGATTCGAGAAACCCTGCGCGTGTTTATCTCGCCAGTATCGAGAACATCAATCACAATTGGCCATGCGAAGCGAGATATGTGGAAGGCCAAACTATCCCGATGCTTTTCGACGCAATTCCCAACGGCGCTGGGCAACGAAATGCAGTTCATAACAACTTCCTACACACCAACTTAAACCCCCTCAGTCGATCACTTCATATTCCATCACTAGTTTCTCAACCTGAGGTCGAAGTGGGGGAGTCATCCAACAGCAGTAAGTGCAAATTAATCCACATTGACCCAGAACGTAAACAGTTAATTAATCCTCTCCTAGCTACTATTTTAGACGCATACTCGAGAGAAATTGAACCAAATAGAAGAGCGCTTTGTCTCCCGAAGTCAGCTGAACTAGTTGAGGAAAATCTGACCGAACTTTCTCCTCCCTCTCAACCTAATAGGGGACAGATCGAGGGAGCCCACAATAATCAGCATACACCACCGATCAAGTCCAGCAACGACAACTCGACCAAGAGAATACAAGGCGAGATTTTCCAGAGTTCCCGTTTCGTTGCTGCCAAACCAGGGAGCCTAGACGGACCTGCAAAAAATCAGGGACAGTAGTCTGCCCAACTTGAAAATATTTGGGTATCTTGGGTTGGTGCTTCATTAAAGTAGTACTAATCACAGTCTCCGGAACTAGCAGCTGGAAAGTAAGATGGAGGTATTTTAGCTCATCTTATCACCCAAGGTTAAACTCTCCCCAAGATTCACCGACGGTTATATCATCACCAGAGAGCCTAGTGCGGCTTTGTGGCTACACCTGATTCGAGAGCTGGAGGCAGAGCCATTCTACCCAACCCAGAAAATTTTCTGCGGCTCCGGCTGATTCCCCTTCACGACGCGAAGTGTAGTTTTTTAGAGCAGGAGATCAGAATTTTTTCAGCCCACCAGCGCAGATGGATTCGATGACTCTATTAACAATAGGGGCTGATTGGTAAGCTCTATAGTTTATACAGCTACCTTTCTCTCCCTACTTTGTGACACTTCGATCACTTAGGGCCTAGTTAATGCAGAGGCTTGAGAATTGTGAATTGAGTTATTTATACCAAAATCAATTATTTGTTGAACCCACCAACTATGTCTGCCTCCAAGAGGCTCTTAGGGCTGCTTGGTGGCAATTAAGTCTCAAACAGGCACTGTTATGTTGAAGTAGGTATATTCCAGTTGTATTTGCCAATTGGACTGGAGATTGCCGTACTACGTGGTATTGGGGGTTTTCTATTGAGTTGAGCCAGGGTGAAATGTATGATAACGGTATGAAGAAACTAGATTCTCAGTGAGTAGCAATTAGGGGTTACTTGGCGCTAGGTTTTGCTAATAGTGTAACCGGACCTGGTTATCGGGATAAACTATTATAAGAGAGGTGTGCTATTTCAGGAGGCTACGCCTGAACAAATAAATAACATGTTCTTGGCTATGGATTAGCTACCAAAGGAATCCTGGGAGTTTGCACATACAATGAGCCTTATAAAGAACTCGATACTAAAGGAGGAAATTTGATTATCCCTCTCAGCACAAGTTCTGGAACCGATTTTTGTTAATTTAAGCCCAGATCGTATCAAGTTCTTTTGAGTTCCACTTGTTCCCTGTTCTAGTGAATGCGATAATGTTGTCACCACCTGTCACTGGCTGATATAGATATCAGTGTTGATATAGAAACGGATAGAAAAAAAATACGTACTTGTCTACGGAGGTACGTACACTGTAGGTACCGGTAGTAACCCTAACAGGTTCTCGCTATTCACTTCCATTCGCCCATTATTTGTTTACCGCCTTCTAGCAGATTATTTCCTTGTGCTTCGCGTTTATCAGCATCCATCTTCTCCCATATTCTTCCACACTCACCCCGCCCGCCTTCATCTGCACACTCTCTCACACATCTTCATCTACGTACCGATTCCCCGCCCATTATTGCCTGTCAAGAAACCAATCGGAAACAGTCTTATCGGGATGCCACCCCTCACAGACTCCTTAGGCCCTGCAGGAAGTGCTGTCTGGGATCAAGTTGTAGCCCAGCTCGATGGCACAACTTCTGTAATAAAGATCCCGGCTGCAATCTTCTACGCGCTCGAAAAGATTGACGAACTCCTCATAACCAGAATGGTTAGGTTAGTATACCCTCTCGACATGTTCTATTTAAGCTCACCCCTCCTGTTGTATCAAGCAACGCTACCTCATTCTGACCCGCCACTACATTCTCTTGAATATGTTACTTACTTAATTTGAATGATTAGCAATATAGTTGATCACCCAGTCGACTTCTATCTTGACCTACGGTGCACGAAACGTGTATATCTCGCAAATCTTGCTAGTATTGACATCCACTGGCCATGTGAAGCGAATATAGTTCCCGGTTACCCCTTGCCAGTACTAACCCCAAGGACTATTCCTCACCCTCAATTAATGACTGCTCCCTCCAACAATACCAAGCAAAACCCTAATCCTCCTCTTTATGCACCTCAGCCTCTATCATTGTCTGCTCAGCCTAACCAGAGAGAAGGCTTGAAACGTGCCAGGATATCGGAAGTTTCAGATGAGGGTTCTGAATCGGGTTCCGAATATACCATGGGGCAAAAGAAAAGAAATAAGCTGGACCCCAACTCGCCGAATGCCTCCACTCTGGTTCGACAAAACGGAACCTGTGCGAGTGAAGATCTGGAGACATGGGATGAAGACACGTGTGAGTTTAGTCTACGTTGAATGGTAATCTTGGTATGCAACTTCACTAGCTAACTAACTACTCTTTTAGCTAAAACCCGGGATATAAAGTCACAGGCCATGCAGCCAGAGAACAGGGAGCTTGCAACACCCCAGCCTCGACCGACTATTAGCATTCAGTTAACTGTGCTACAAGAAAACCAGCAGAGTGGCTAGAATCCATCTGCAAGAGCTCTTGAGACTCAGGGAATGCCACAGGATATGAACGATCCATGCCTTGAATCTTACCAGACCAATTCCCCTGATACCTCCTTCTTCAGCTCTGAATATTTCGAACTACATGGGGCGTATAATACAACCGAGGGCCTTGTGCAGAATGAAAGTCCTAAATCCCAATGCAGCAAGACGTACCAACCCAATTCGCTGTCTACTAGCTCTCCGATAAGATCTTCGATTCACGACACGCTCGAGAATACTAGAGAGAATCAAGAAACTCCTCCCCAGTATGCCACAGCACCTCAAGCTTTCGCGCCCTCTCTACAGAACTCAAACGAGCTCCCGGTATGTGGAACGAATGGTAATAATAAGCATGATGAGGATTCCCAACCACTCGAGGCCCCTGGATTCTCTATCCAGACGCCAGCACCTCTTCGAGAAGAGTACTGGGAGTGGGTCAACTGGGATGGTAACTAAAATGCTGGGTGGGGGAGTGGTATTGAGCGAGTTTGGCTCGGACGACACATCACGCCGCCTAACTTCAACCTATGGTATTGTTTAGCAGTCCCCCTTTCCAATGCATAACTCGACAAGGGCAACTCTCTCTTATGCTTCTAGTTGCTGCTTTGACGGTGCCATAGTTGCAATCGCAGGCACTCTTATGTGCACTTTTAGCCAGTCAAGGGCTTGACTTGAAAATGTTCTACTTCTTCAGTAGTTACGGATGGTACCGTGGTTATGCGCATGGCAGGCAGAAAGTAAACTTCTACCAAGATCACCATTCTCAACGCCGAGTGGTATTGACACGGTTTCATTTTTACTTTTTGCGTTTCGGAATTAGGGCTGCATGACTGGAAGAACCTGGAATCCCTGTAATATTCATTGACAATCAGAGTAATCTTCTGAGACCTCCGGTTGGTAGAAATTCGTAGAAAACAGAAGTCGGACAGTCATATAAGACTCGCGAACAATTACTTTTCGTATGCCGATACGTCTATCCCAATCTCACGGCGGGATCAGCCTACCTCTACCGCAGGGCCCCGAAGCAAGGGAGTTCCAAACCCCTTGCTTAAAAAACATTGTCGGTAGCCCCTACCTATGGTTGCCTAGCCACGTCAACAAAAACTTATTATCCTTGTGTAGTAACCCGCATTCTGATTTTCCATTCATCTCGGGACTTATCTGCCCACCGCCACCTCGTCTCTCTTAATGTCCCGCAATCCCCCGACGTCCCCCCCCTCACATCTATCACCGATTCAATTCATGCGACTACAAGCCCGTATGCTCATCACATAGCTAGGGAATTCGATGTATCGTGTGAAGGTATTTGTTACCTAGGTATACTATACTGTTTTCTTTAACCCCTATCCTACGCAGACTAGTGGCGACGTTAAATCCATCTTTGAGTCTCGCTCGCATCCTACCAATAAAATCGGCACTTAATCCGACGCAAATTCTCACATTACATCTTCTAGTCGCCATGTTCAAACGCCTGAAGAGGACTGTGATATTTGATTTTCCCAGGCCACCTTTGGCGAGCCAGGAACTAACCTCACCTACTGTGACACTTTCTAGAACAAAGAAGATGCCTGATACATAGTAGAGACCACTAGACTAGCTAGGATTAGTCTCTTTGTGCAACAGCAAGTATTCATCATACGCCCATTTTAGTGTATACTACAATTCCGGCTATACAGATTAAAGCAGCAGTAACACTGTGATACAAATATGATAGTGGTAGAGGAAAGATTTAAACAGCACATCATTTTATTGTTATACCCTCTAAAACCAATCTCCGTCCCCTGTTACTCACTGTCTCCCGCCCTAACATATTAGATATCTCTACAATAAGTTCTAGAATATTGAGTATACCAAGAGGCTTAGGTGATATAAAGGATTTTATTTTTTAGATCCTAGAGTTTCTAGTCCTAGAGGTCTACATACCGACCCTTCAATATTTTTATGCAACATAATATTCGAAAGATAACTAATCCATCGAACACGCCTAAGAGCACCTGTTCGTCCCGCTTCGGATAATGCTGTCGACCATACCATCCCCTATCTTTTCCCCGAATGCTCTAAGTGCCCTAATCTATTATCGAGTCACATTACTAAGAACTTGTGCTAAAAACTAACAGCAGCTTACATACTACTATCGTGTCACGTGAGTGTAAGAAAAGCAGTGAATTTCACAGCATTGACTGTCAGGACCGCTAGTATAGGGGAGAATATGACACTTATTGATGCACGAGGCTTTCGGAATACCCTCGTAGCCACGCTACTGTTATATGCAGGGACTCTTCTTTGTTTCCTAGGAATCGTGAGATTGTGACATTGACAGACAACTTTCTCCTATCTCTTAGCTAATTAAGCTATCTCCACTCTTTAGTTAGCCAATCAACTTGAATTATTTACACGTTACTTTTCGGTTTGATATCATATGAATTTCATTAACAACAGCAACCTCGCCCTCGAATGGACCGGGAGCAGGGTAAGCTTATAGCGCTATCAACGACATAAAAAGCCCGAGTAGGAGAAGGCGAGTAGGATTGACTGCTGCGGCTGCCCCTGTTGGCGGATCAGAGGTTGTTGAAGATGGCGGAGATGAAGAGGTTATATTTCCACTACCTTCACCAGTTGCGGCCGTAGATATTGGTTCAATTGACGAAGTAATTGGGGGTATGTCCTCTCCCGTTGGGCTGGATGTAGCCTGTGTACTCGCGGGTGTTGTAGAGGCCTCAGTAGTCTCTTCAGTAGAGGAAGGTTCTTCAATCTGAGAAGTCTCTTCAATAGGACCCGGAGTCTCAACAGGAGTGGTCTCCACAGGAAGAGTCTCAACAGGAGTCTCAGCAGGAGGAGTTTCAACCTTGCTTTCGCTTGATATTGGGGCGGTTGTAGTTGGTTCCTCACCGGGAGTTGTGGTGGGAGCTGTGTCTATCGCGGTGAACGGAGGCAGGGTACCACCCGAAAAGTAGTAACTGTTCCAATCGTAACAGGGGCCATAGCACGTGTGGGTGCCATGGAAAACAGTATAACTGAAATACTGCGCTTCCGCATACATTGTACCATGCTCATAGTCCCACGGCACATTTTCTACCTGTCGCTTTTCCCATCCGTAAGTGTTATAAGCTGTCTGCACAGCGATGTCGCGGCCTGAGAGTTCCGATACATACGACGTCGCGCATATCGGCAGAGGGTATCCAGCATCGTATGATACTCCATCACGCTCTGTAGTGAACTGCATATAGTTGCCTGTCTGGAAATTGTCGACATCGAAATTGTACTGACTATAGGAAGGAATGTGAGTCGAACGATATCTCAATAGCGACAGCCATTTGATTACTTACGTTGGGCAGCAGAAAACATTGTAATCAGTCAGGGCTCTATCCTTCCACGAGTATGATGCGCTCGAAGCTCCAGTGTAGCCAGAGGGACAGCCGCTGTAGAAACGGGTCTCTGCATCTACTACAGTTTGAGCTGAGTAAGGTACAAAACACGATGATGGCCCGTTCTGTGGTGGTCCAAATTGCGTCACTTGGCACGTCAACCAGTCGGGAGAGGGAGATATGCTGTAGAATTCGCCGAGCGCCTGTGCAAAACAGCTAGTTACCACAACCCAATGATCTTCCGGGTCAACGCATCCTGGACCTGGTGTGAACTGTACTGTTGGCGGCGAGGTGACAGCAGCTGGCAGCGTAATGGTCGGTTCGAAAACGGTCGGAGAAGCCATCTTTTCTTCTCCCGTCGATAGCTGAGCCTAATTACTGTATGGGAGCTCACTAGAAGTGTGCAGCCCAGCTTTTCAACCATTGCGGATGGACGCTTGATTTTATCGAGTCATGCACAATGGACCTGTGAAGAACAGGCAACAACAGACCTGGAAACACTGCATTGAGGTCAGCTGCCAAGCCAATACATGTCCCGCTTGCTAGAATAGGAAGCCCGTAATAGTCTGGCCATCGCCGAGAAGCTTGGCAGGGCTTAATCGCAGGAAAACACCACTTTGAACTTGGGGTCACGTGTTTCTTCCTCGATTGATCTAACCTAGGTCAGGGTAGGTAGCAGTAGAATATGAAAGAGTTAAGAGAGGAAATTCTTGAAGCTTGTTAAATTTATCAAAAATACCAGATAGCAATGGAAACTCGTGTCCGAAAGCTTCATGGCGAATAGGTAAAGCGATCATAACTAGGAAATCATCGATGGCGTAGTATATTGAATAGGCAATATCATCTTACAGTATTAATTTCAAAGTATTCTTATCCTTACTCTTATGGCAACAAACATAAGCTTACCTACTCTCATGGGTGATTAAGCATGGGTGTGGCACAGGCGACAATGAGGATGGGGCTCAAGCAAATTTAGATTAAGTAACTAGGGGGAAGGCCGTTACCCGTCCCTTAGTGTACAATGTTTACATTTCCTGTCACCGTAAACGGCGTATTGAGTAAGGCAAATTTCGGCCTTGTAAAGATTTGATTGATTGATAATAATTTTGAAATGTTTTACTTTTATAGCAAATTTATTATTACAACTTAGTAAATAGCTACAGCAAGCTGCAACAGCTTAAAAACTATATATAAAATAAAATAAAAATTCTAAGGCTTCGATTAAAACATAATACTAAAATGTATTAAGTTGCCAGCTGTTATCACTATCCCTATCTTTAGGCCTTTGTCTCGTCTGAGCTCATAATCTGATAGCTTAATTATTAAGGCAAACGAGATCCTTATATTCTTGAAGCATGAATTGGGTGCCCTAAATATGGTAACTGTAATCGTTTCCAGCTAATCTACTCTAAAGTTAACTTACTCTAGTATCAAATATCCTAGTGCTAATGATTACAACTATTTCGCCAATCGAGACAATGCTCTCTTTGTTGCGTTGATCAAGCAAACGCAGAGCCTCATTTGCGGCCCTGTCCCTATGCAAGGGCAAATTCATTATTGATACAAGCTTCAACTATTTAAGTACATTTCAAATGACTATACGGAAAGCTATCAGTTGAAGATATTCATTTGACGGGTCCTTGTTGCTAGGTCTAGGTTATATATAAATGCATTCTTCGTCTCAGAATTAATTGAAGAATGATTTTTTCACAGCCCCATTGTCTCGATAATTAAATTCGCGACATGCTGATGAACGGTAAAGGTTGGATGCTTCAAGATATTATTAGTGAGAGGATTGAGGAAATTTCTGTGAGGGGTTCCTGAGGTCACTTACAACCCAGTCTAACCACAGATATTCCTGCACCGGGGCGGGACAGCTTGAATCCCAGAAATCTAGATTACCAACGGCCCAAGGGCCGCTAGAGGAAAAAAATCAGCAAATGATGTCTCGAAAATAAATAACCCCGTAGCAAACCCACCCAATATATGCTGTACAGTCCGTCGTCACCTGGCTCATGCCGTAATCCTGCGGGTTTTCGGTCATATTGAGCCACAATGTAAACGTATCCACGATCCTGGCATTGACTGAATGAGCTCGTTGCCAGGTCGTGAAGTGATTCGTCAGCTCTTTATTCCATAGCAGGGTCCGATTCTTCGCTAGCTCGGTGTACGTGGCATTCCGGTACTCCTGAACGGAAGGAGAAAGCCAGTATGGTGGAAGATTTAGGATGGCGAAGTTCTCCGCACCCTCTTTGCGGACCTAAGTCGTTTTAGCAGCATTCCCTAAGGATCCATCGCGTACGTAGCGCGCCTAGAATGAAGATAAAGCACACACCCTCTCGAGTCCATCGAATAAAGAGTCGATCATCTTAGGAGCCTTGACCTCCCAGAGCGGGTCGACTGCATCTTCTGTGAGACTTTATTATTAATTTTCACGATAGCTTGAGACTCACGAGGCCAATAACCACCCATGGCGCGATCAACATCATTAATACCAAACCAAGATGTGACGAGAGTATTATCTCTTTTCCATCCTCTCTTTCCAGCCTGTGGGCTTCGCTCTAGCGCCCCATTCGTTGCATCTCCGCGTGGCAATCTACCACTCGAGAAGTACAGCAAGAATTTGTCGCTGACCTGATGAACGAACGTATTGTCCTCACTCTCATAAGGGTCGACTAAATCTCCGTCTACGACTGCGCCGGAATGGGCTAGATCATATAATGAGACGAACGTGTTGTTCAGTTGCGAGCTGAGAACCTGCACGTAGTTTAATGCATAACAGCTTGACGTCCCTGGAGGGGGAGGGTTTCCCTCGTAATTGTCTAGGTTGGGTTGTGGTGAAATCGCAGGCGAATATCCTACGTCGGTAAAGGAGTCACCACTAAATAGGGGTTTAGCTTGTGATAATAGTAGAGTAAGTTACGAATTGGGGCAAATATGGTAGAACCCGAAATTTAGGGAGGATTCGGACCCTTTTTCTTACAATGAAATGATATTCTTCAATCCTTTGAGGGTGAGTTTATGGGCTGTCGGAAGCTGGAGTGGTGACGGGATCAAGGCATGAGTTTGTGTAGAGGTAGACAGGACTAAGAGTCCTGTCCAGAACTGGGTGGTTCGCGGCATTACGTGTACCGAAATTGTAGATACTATTATTCCAATTCTCGGAAACTATGAACTATATAAAGGAATTAGAGGCTTCATCAAAGCCCCCGCTTCCCCCAAATGGTACCGGGTCGGAACGTATATCGTGAGTAGGAACGGAGCCGAATGCGAAGTACACTTAGTGGCCGGTCGAGGTCCATCATCCAACTTTAGCAAGTGAGCAGTATTCTAAATGGGGCACTTTAAAATCACATGAAAACATGCTTGGTACCCTAGATCTATCTGCAGCCGATTATGAGATCCAAATGCTATTGATTTATTTGTGGAAATATCCAATATTTGTAGGTTTTCTCCATATCGGGCAAGCATTCCGCCGAATTGCGGTGTGGGCCTCTTCCCCAAACTTATGGTATGAAGTGAGAGTTTAACATAATGCACGGCTCACCTAAGTATATATTCACAATGAAATAATCCAAGTCGGTAGCTTGTTTAACGCTACACAAGATACTGCAGCTGTTACAGAGAAGTGGGTTTAACAGATCCAGTATGTAAAAAAATTGGGTTAACTATAAACCTAATAATCTTTAATATAAATAAGTTTTTTTTTATACTAATTACTATTTAAAACTTAAACTTTAAATTATTTAACGTATAACACAAGCTATTAAAACACATAAGCTATTAAAACACTTTTTTAATTTTTATATATACATTTTTAAAATATTAATTACTTAATAACTAATAACGCCGTTATTATATAAAAAAAAAAATGTAAAGCTTGTATTATAAGCTATATAACGCGACCTAAAATTATTTATTTAGCGTGCTGCAACTATATATAATATTTTTTGTATAATACTTTATATATAACAGCAAAGTTGTTTAACAAAAGCAATTATATTAAGCGCTAAACAAAAATTAATAAAACTTAAAAAGCAAACTATTATATAATATTGTCACGTTTAAAAAGTCTCTTGAGGTTAGGTACAATATAATATATATTTTGTATAATAGGTTTTATACAAAACTAAAGCTTGTAAAAGCAAAAAATAGTGTGCGGAGCATACCTAGATAAATTATAGTAATATGGGCAGACAGAATTAAAGAGAGCATACTCTAATTGGTGGTTTGGTTGGTAGTGCACCTGAATTATGACAAATATATAATAAATTTAGTTTTGCAATCGTTTTTGCTTCGGTTAAATAATGTTAAAAATATAGCTAATTCTTTTTTGCGCATATATAACATAATTGCAGTTGGCATTAATTAAGCTTTAAACTTTATATAATAATAATTTACTTTTTATATACATTTTAATCAAAAAATTAATTATTAGCAAGTTTTTTATAAAAAATTTAATGTATACTAAAAATAGTTTAAGCTTATATAATTTATAATAATAAAATTTAAAATTATTAAAAAAAATATTTATAATTTTAATAAAACCGGTTTTATAATAAGCAAAATATTGTTTAAAATAATTGTTATAACTTTTAATTAGCGCAAATAATTAAAAGCTATATATTAAAGCAATTAAAAATAGTTGTTTGTTATTTAAAATGTTAAATTATATAGTTATATAGTTTTATTATATATTATTTTAATAAAAAAAAAAATTTTTTTGTTATAATATAAAAATAGCAAATTATTGTTTAATTAAATTATTATAATAACAAAAAACAGCTAAACAATAAATAAATAAAGTTTTAATTAAATTTAACATTTTAATAAACATATTGTACATTATATAAAAAATATTTATTGCTTATTAATTTTTAACAATTATAAAAACTATTATTTTATTAAATTTAAATTATATGCTAAAAACTATAATATTATTACTTTTTATATGCTTTTTTATTTATTATATTGTTTTTAGCTTTTTAATATTAATTGTTTTAGCTTATTAAAATATATGTATGCAAAAAAATTAATAAATTAATATAAATATATATTATATTAAAAAAAAAGATTTTTTTATAACGTTTTATTAAATATATAAAGCCTTTATAATTAAATTAAATATTTAAAAAAGTTTTTAAAGCATTAAATTAGTTTTATATAATTTAAATTATATAATTTTATAGCTTAAAACAAAATTATTATTATTAGCTAAAAAATATTTATTTTTTTAAAAATTACAAACTTTATATAATATTAAAAATATATAATTTCAAGCTAACTATATTAAAAAAAAAGTTATATAATATTAAAATAATTTGCTAAAAACTATTTTAAAAGCTGTTAACTAAGTTATAAAAAATATAATATTATTTATATACAAAATCTAATTATTAAAAAAAAAAAACGTAGCATTTTAAATAGCAAACTATAAACTTAGCTAACGCTGCTATATAAAAAACAAACATATTTAAAATAAAAAGTTATTTATTATATAATAAAAATAAGATTTTAAAATTAAACAAGCTGTTAAAACATAGATTTTAAATAAAATATATACAAGTAATTGTTATACAAAAGTTAATATAGCGTGCATACAAAAATATAAAACATATAGCAAGCTTAAGCATAATATGCAAACTTATTAAAATATTATAAAAATATTTAGCAATAATATATTTAATTAAATTTAACGCATTTTTTAATTAACCGGATTATTTAATTAACTAGATTACTTTTTGTACGCTTTATATACACATTTAAAAATAATTTAATAACTACTTATATAATTAATATTAGCTATTTAAATTTTAATTTACTAAATATTTTTATATCGTTTTAACAAGTTTGTATATTATAACCAAGTTTGCTGCAAACTTTATAGCGCCTAACGCAAATCTTTTTTTTTTTTATACAATAACTACTTTAACAATTTTTACAATTTATTTGTTTAGCAATATTTTTTGCAGCTTATAAATCTTTTGCTTTTTTTATAGTAAAAAACTTTTTATTTTATAATTAAGTTCTTTTTGTATAATAGCGGCAGCTTAGCTAATAATTCGCTTTTTAAAAAGTTGCAACTTTTTTTTTTAATAATATAAAACAGTATATAACATTAGTTATATTACGCATAATTTGGCTTAACTTTTGTATAATAGTTATAAAAAAGCTATTTTAATGCCGTATAATTTTTTGCTTAATATATTAAAATAAAAAATTTGTTTTTATAAAATTATTTAAAGTAATATAATAGTTAAACAATTAAAAAAAATAAAAATTTAATTTATAGCGTAATTAAACAATAATTTAGCTAATTAATAACATATTTTAGGTTATACAGTAATAACTTTGCTTTTTTAAATTTTTTTTATATATTGTTTAACGTTATTAATTTATTAAACGCGTAAAAAAACGCGGTTAAAAAATCTTTTTTTTTAATATATATAATATATGTTTGTATTAAATATTTGATTTGCTTATTATACAACTGTTTTAAAAAATTAAAACAATTAATATTAAAAGGCTAAAAACAATAAAAAAAATAAAAAAGCATGCAAAAAGTAATAATATTATTTTTTTGTAATATAATTTAAATTTGTATAAATAATAGCTTTTATAGCTATTAAAAATAAAAAAGCAGTAATATTTTTTTATACAAAACTTTATATGTTAATTAAAATGTTTAATTTAATTTAAGCTTTGCTTATTAGTTGTTTAGCTGTTTTTTATTATACTAACTTTTTAATTGCTTAATAATTTAATATTTTTATATTAAAATAATAAATAGTTTTGTTTTGCTAAAATAATATAAAATAAAATAATATAGCTATATAATAAAATAGCTTAAATAATAATAAACTAGTTTAAATTGCTTAGTTAAACAAATTATAGTTTTTATATACGTTTAAACATAGTTATAACAAAATTGAACATAATTTTATTTATTATAAACTTAGTTTTATTAAAGTTATATATATATATTTTTTTTAAATCTTATTATTGTTTATTATTTTTTATATAAAAATAAATTAAACGCAGTATTTAATTAGATTTTTGTTTAAAACTTGCTAATAATTAATTTGTTAGTTAAAACAGGTTTAAAGCTTTAGTATTCGTTGTACAAAGTTCGATGTTTAATTCTTTTTTATAAAACGTTTTTTGCAAAGTTTTAGCAGTTGGTTAGCTATATTTTTAATACTGCAATGCCAAAGCGAAAACAATTGTATAACTAAGTTAATTATATGCTGTACAATAAAATTCTTTTCAAATTTAATTAATTTAAATTTTAAAAATAATATTTTGTTTTTTGTTTTAAAACCATATGTTTATTAAACAAAAGTTATATAAAAAACATTATAAATTTTAGCAGCTTTTTATATAAACAAACGCAAGTTATTTTAATAAGCTTATAAAACAAGCTGTATATTAGCTTTTTTATAAAGCTTAACCATTGTTATTAAATAAAAAATAATCTGGTTAATTAAAAAATGCGTTAATTAATTTAATATGTTATAATTAAATTATTTAACTTATATATACAAAAATGCAAAAAAGTGTTTTAGTAGCTTATATGTTTTAATAGCTTGTATTATATATTAAATATAACATAATTAATATATAAGTATTATAAATAAACAAGCGTTATATTAAACTTATGTTTTTTTTATAATAATATAATGCTATAACGCATTTTACAAGCTAGTTTTATATATAAACAAGTTTTACACTTTTTAAACTTTTTTATACAATTAACATTTTAACTTTATTATTTTAATTAATATTGCTTTAATTAATATGCTATTTATATAAAACAAATTAAATTTAATTTTTGCTTTAAAAGCAATTTATATAAACTTTAATTTAAGCGTATAACGCGCAACAAATATTTTTAACATATTTTTTTATACTTTATTTAACCGAAAAAACAAACGTAATATAAAACGCGCTACATTTTTATATACTTAAAAACTTATTAAATCTAAAAAACAATTAATTATACAATATATAATTAATTTAGTTTTGTAATTGTTTTTTTTTAAGCATAATGCTGTTAAAAATATAGCAAATCGATTGTTAAAGCTATGCAAAAAAGCTTGTATTAAAAAAAATTAAACTTTAAACTTTATATAATAATAACTAAAGCTTAAAACGCGTTTTAACTACTAAATTAATTATTAGTATGTTTAAAATAAAAATTTAATTAAATATTATGTTTGGTTTAGTTTTATATAATATATAATTAACAAATAAAAAATTAAAAAAAAATATATATATATAACTTTAATAAAACTAAGTTTGTAATAAACAAAATTACAGCTAAAATAATTATAATAACGTTTAAACAATTAAAAAAATTAAAAGCTGTATAATAAAATAATTTAAAATAGTTTATAGTTATTTAAACTATTTTGTTATATAGCTATACAATTTTTTTATATATTATTTTAGCAGTAAAAAACTATTTTATATTTTAATATTAAAACAGCTTATTATTAAACAATTAAAAAAATATAACTATAAAAAATAGTTAAATAACAAATAAACAAAATTAAAATTAAATTAAACATTTTAATAAATATATAAAGCGTTATATAAAAAATGCTTTTTAGTTATTAATTTTTAACAGCTATAAAAGCTAATATTTAATTATTTTTAAATTATATTATAAAAAAAATTTTATAATCATACTTTATATGCTAGCTTATTTGTTATACAAGCTTTAGCTTTTTAATGTTAAATGTTTTAGTTTATTAAAACAAGCATACAATAAAAAAATTAAACATTTAATACAAACATATATACTATATGTTTTAAAAAAAGATTTTTTATTTACGTTTTTTAAAGCGTTTAACATATTAATAATAAAAGCAAATATTTAGAAAAGTTTTCAAAAAGCAAAATTAATACTGTACAATTTTAAATATATTATTTTTTAATTAAATTTTTGTTTAAAAACTTTAAAAATCGAACTTTTATTGCTTACTTTATTTGCAAATTAGCAATTAATTATTTTAAATAATTTAATTAAAGCTAAATTTTAAGCTTAATATATTTAAAAATAAGTTGTATAATATACAAATAGTTTTTTAATAGCTATTATTAACAATATAAACTAGTTATTATATAGTATAACTGCAATTTTTTATTATTTTACATTATTAAAAAAAAAAGTTGCAATTTTTTGCAAAACAAATAATAAGCTTAGCTAACGTTATTATACAAAAAAAATTCGATTATAAAATAAAAAATTGCTTATTATATAAAAAGTATAAAAGCTATAAGTTATATAAAATGTTGCTAAACAAAAAAAGTTTAAAAATTGTTAAAATAATTGTTGTATAAAAAAGCAGAAAATTTGTGCGCAACGCTATAAACTTTGCAGCAAAGCCAGTTATAATATATAAACTTATTAAAATAATATAAAATTGTTTAATAAATTAAATTTTAAATAAATTTAATTAATTAAATATATAATTGTTAAGTTATTTAAAATTAATTGTATAAAAGTTTAAAAAGTGTAAAACTTGCTTATATATAAAACTAGCTTGTAAAATATGTTATTACAATTTAATAAAAGCTAATATTTTATAAGTTTTTTTAATAATGTTTTTAAAAATTTATAAAAACGTATAAAAACTTAAGCAGCTTATTTTATTAAAAAGCATAATATTAATGTTGCTATACTTTTTATTGCTTTTATTAAAATAAAAAAACAGGTTTAGCTACAAATTAATAAACTAATTAATGTTTAACAGTTTGTTAAACTTGCTAAAAAAAACTTTATTGCTTTGTTTTTTAAATTTAAACAGCGTGCTATTTAAACTATAGCTTTTTAAAGCGTAATAAAAAACTTATACTTTATATTTAAAAATTATAATAAAAATATAAATTTGTTTTATTATTAAGCTAATAAGCTAAATAAGCAAACTATGTTTTTTAAAGTTAAAAAAGCTGCTTTTTAAATAAAACTAATAAAAGCTTTTTAAAGCAAATTTAAAAATATAACATTTTAAAAGTTAAACTTTTATAATAAAATTATAACAAAAATAAAAAAAGCTTAAGCTATAAAAATAAAAAACTTAAAAAAAATAAATAATGTTTTATATAATAAGATTATTAAACTTGTTAAACTTATTAGCATAAAACTTAACAACTTGTTAAAAAATACTAGCAAAAGTAAAAACAAAAACTTTAAGCAAAATAACTGCAAAAAAACTTTTATGTTAAACATTTTTACTTATATTAAAAAAAATATAAAGTTGTTAGCTAAAGTTAAAAACTTTTTTATTTTTATTAATAATAAACTAAAACTAAATAAAGTAAAAGTTTGTTTTAAGCATTAATATATGCTACTAAAAAACAAGTTAAAAAAAAAAAAAAAAATTTTTTTATTCAAAAAAAAAATTGTATAACGTATCCCCCACTTGGATTGGCCACCCAATTGGATTGGCCACCCCAAAATACATACAAAAAACGTCCGTGCGCTTTTAAATAACTTTACCAATATAAGTCCTATAAACTAATACTTAGTATATTTGGATTTCTTATTTTATAAGGAATTCAATAGTATTTTTATTTATTTTATAGCTATTTTATTTGTTAATCTATTCAAGGTTTTTAAAAATACAGGGATTATTTTAGCGTGGTTTTTTATACAGCTATAAATAAAATAGCTATAAAATAAATAAAAATACTATTGAATTCCTTATAAAATAAGGAATCCAAATATACTAAGTATTAGTTTATAGGACTTATATTGGTAGAGTTATTTAAAAGCGCACGGACGTTTTTTGTATGTATTTCGGGGTGGCCAATCCAATAGGGTGGCCAAAATCAAGTGGGAGATGCGTTATATTGTTAACTAAATAAAAAAATCGGCTTTAAAAAACATTATAAACTTTATTATAAACAATTATAAAAAAAAATTATTTTTTAAAACAGTATAAAAAGTTTTAGCGCATTTTTACGCTTATTATTATAACTTTAATAAATATAAAAAAGCTTATATTAAATATTAAAACTTGTATATAAAAATTATAAACAAGTTTATTAATTTTAATATTTAGTTTGTTTGTTAAGCTAGCTAAGCGCATATTAAACTAAAAAACTTTAAGCATAATATGCAAAATAAGCGGCTTAAGCAGCTAAATAAAATTAGTATTAAAAAAGCTGCTAACAATAAAGTTATGTTTGCTAATTTTTATAATTACGTTTAAATATATAATTATTAATAATATAAAAATTTTATTGCTAATAAAGCGTTAAACAATAAAAATAATGCTTGCAATAATAACTTTAACATAAACATGTTTATTTATAAAAAACTTAAAAACGCTAGCTGTAGCAGTTTTAATAAAAAAAACTATAATATTAATGTAAACGCATAAAACAATAAACACTATAAAATTTGTTTGCTAAAAAAAACTAAAAGTAAACAACTAATATATATTAAGCTAAATTTTAATTAAATTAAGCGTTTAATTATAAAAAGTTAGTGCTTTATATGTTATAAACATAATTATTATAATAATAACTGCTTTAAAAAAAAAACTGTAAACAATTAAACAATATATGCATTAATGTTATTATAATAAAAGCTATAAAGCTAAACTATAAAAACTTTAAAAAAAAAAGCAAAAAATAAAGCTTAAAATAATTAAACTTTTTTTTAAAGCTTATAATAATATTAGTACTAAGCGTAAAACAATACAAAAAAATTTTATTTAACTTTTTTAAAAAGCTATTAAAAAAAAATTCTTTATTTATAAATTATATAATAGCTAATAATAAATTAATTTTAATTATAAAAGCTTTAGTTAATACAAAAGCAAATGTATATATTTTTATAAGCATAAAGTTTGTTATTAAAATAATAAAATACTTTTGCTTAAAAAAAATAATTAAGTTTGTATTATTTATTATAATAAAATATAATAGCAAAGCAATTTAAATAATAAATATAGCGCTAAAAGTGCATTTTTTAATATAAAGCTGCACGTTATTTAATATACTAATGCTAATACTAAATATAAAAAACAATATAATTATTAAAAAAAAATATTTAAATTACTATAATGTTTTAATAAATAGCTAATAAAAGCAGTTATTTTTTTTAAACAATTAAAAACTAAAATATTAATTTTTAAAAATTTTAATAAATAAAGCTAAAAAATTATTTATTAATTTTATTTATTAAAAAAATATAAAACAACAAAAGCATTTTTTAGCTAAAAAAAATAAGCGCTGCTAAAAGCGCTATGCTAAAAAAACCTAGGTTATTAAAAATTTAAATATTAAAAATTAAAACGTTAAAAAACAAAAAGCAAAAGCTTGCGCTATTAAAAGCTTGCTTTATATATAAAGCAAAATAATAAAATTAAAAAAAACCTTAAAAAAGCTAAAAAAGCTACTTTTATTTTTAATTACTATTTTTGTTAAAAATATTTCGATTATTATTTTACAACTTTTATAAGTGCACTTTAATTTAAAAGCTAATTAAATATAATAAAAGTATAAGCATATAAAACGAATTTTTAACAAAAAAAACTATAAACTTTTATTTGATAATTTTTTATATATAAAAATAGCAAACTGTTTAAAAAACAAAATATAGTACAACGCGTAAAAATTATATAAGCTGAAATGCAACGCTATTAAATAGTATAAACATAAGCTAATATAAATTATAATAATAAACAATACTACGTTTAATATAATTATATTATATAAACTTAACAAATATATTAACGCAAAAAAAAAAAACTATTATTTAAAAATAAAATAAAATTATAAAAAGCTGCTTTAAAAACTATATTTTTATAGCATTACAACTATTTAAACGTTTTTAGCAAAATAATATTAAATAAATTTGTTTAACGCAAATTTAAAATAAATTATTATATAGTTTTAAACAAATTATTAAAAACATTAAAATATAGCCCATTTTATAAAATATTATTAAAAAAAACAAAAGTGTATTATAAATATATTATAAAAAATTTAGCTAAAAGTTTTATTAAACTAATAACAGTTTTTTAAGCTGCGCTAGTTTTGTTTGCTAAAAAAGCAAATAATACGTTACATATATATATTAATTATAAAAAACTAAACATATTAATACAAAAAAATTAATATTTATTATTTTTTATTAATAAAACTTTTTTACGTTTTACAAAAGCAAAAATCTTTATAAAAATTAATATTTAACAAGCTTTTTATAAAATATAAATAATAAAAAGCAATAAAAAAATTATAATTTTTTGTACGTAGTTTAACGTTTATTAATACAAAATATTACTGTTTAGTTTTATTAATAAACTAATTATATTTTAACGTTTTATTAACAACGTATTATAAAAACATTTAAATATTTTTATTATAACGTATATTAATAATATTTTAATATATTTAAAAAACAAACTAAAATATAAATATTATGTTAATTAAGTTTTATATAAAAAAAACAAAGTTTTTAAAATTTATTGTTAGCGCTAATAAAATAAGTGTTAATTTTAATAAAGTTAAAATAATTTAAACGTAAAAACTGTTTGTATTAAATAGCAAAACGCAGCTAAAAAAACTTAAGTTATTTTTAAAGTTTTATAACTTTTATAAGTAGTTTATATAAAAATATAAGCGTATTATTAAGCTACTATTAAATTTAATAAGCATAAAAGTATTGTTGAAATAAATAATAGCTTATTAAAAAGCTAATAAACCTATTAATATTATAATTTTTTTTTTTAAAAACTAAAACAATAATAAAAACAAATATATTTAATAACGTTGTTATAAAAATATTGTTATAGCGTAACAGTTTAAAGGATTTTTAAAAACTAATAACGTTTTTTTTAAAAGTATTATATAAAACAAAACTAAATTATAGAATTTATAACAAAAAAATGTTAGCAGTTATAAAAAAATTATTATGTTAACGTAGCAAGTTAATTAAGTTATAATAACAGCAACTATTTATAATTATTATAAACTATAAAGCATTTAAATATTTTAATATAAAACAAGTAACGCATCCTACAAGCTAGTTTTGCACACAAGCAAGTTTTGCACTTTGGCTTGGCGTACCCTGTAAGCTACTTTATATGCAGGGGTACTTACTCCACTTTATTATAACTTCGCGAAAAAAGGTTATACAATAGAATAATTAGTACTATTAGATTCGTAATGAAATAACAAATCTAATAGTATTTTCTTTTATTTTGTAGCTATTTTATTTGGGCGTATAGCTTCAAAA